>JAPYZK010010097.1:0-11606 GCA_030522785.1 Platygaster equestris | reverse complement strand
CCTGTTACCTGAAAAAATTCATGGGACCGTTCGACAGTGCTATGTGTTTAGGGACAGCAAAAACTTTTCCGTGAAACCACGTTTTATCACTTGGGCCAGAGACTTATCAAATGACCCTCGTACTTTAGAAAATTCGGAACCTTATTCATAATGTATTAAATCTATAATAAATTTATATTGCCAGAATTTCGATTCAAAAATTTTACATAATGAAAAAATTGTGAATTTTGAAAAACTGAACTGCTCATAGTAATTTACAACATTGTAAATATAGAAAGATCATAAAAAATTCGATATTATATATTTATATCATAAAATCTTCGAAAAATTTTGAATCAGTAATATTTAGAAAAAAATTACTATATCAAGCATAGGAAATGCCCAAAATTTGAATTGATTTCGTAATTAGGTCTTCAATCGCAATAATTACAAGATGAAAAAATTTTCAATTTTCGGAACTTGTGAGAATATATATTATATCTTCCAAAAATTAAAATTTCATCTAATTCAATGACATTCTCAAAAGTAAAATATATTGAGAAATATATTTCTTCGAATAAAAGACAATATAAGTTGGAAAATGGAAAAATTGAAAGTTTATATTTTCAAAATTTGTTATCTTCAAAAATTTCATTTTTCATTATTTGAATTAAAAATTGTGAATTTGGAAAAACTAGGTTTTTTTTTTAAGAACAAGAATTTAGGTTTCAAATCTCAATAATTCAAAGATATCAAGAAATTTTCGATTTTCAGAACTTCAGTGAATATTTTGTTGAAAAAAAGACGAATTCAAAATTTGCAATGAGTCATTTTTAAATTTATTTGTATAATGTGAGAATAATATATATATTATAATGTTAGAATTCGGATTTTGAAAACTTCTGCAAGTATTGAAAAATTGTGAATTGTAAAAACTTGAGTGTTTTTCCGAAAACAAGGAAATTTAGATGATTTTATATAGAATTCAGAATTTATTGTATATTCAGATTCCAAAATTAGTATTACTCAGAATTCTCAATCTATAAAACTTTAATTCCTAATAATAGATTTTTAATCTCAATAATCTTCAAATCAAAAAAGTTTAAGTTTTCGGGACTTCTGAATATTTCTTTGAAAAAAAGGCAAATTTGAAAATTCAAAAATATGTTTTTGAATGCTTATTCTTATAAAAATAAGCATTTAAAAATTTTTTAATGTCAAAAATCCGAATTTAAAATGTGTGAGAATTTGAATTCCAAATATTCAAAACAAATAAATGAGGAGTGAAAAATTGTAGAATTAAAAAAAACTTTATAAGTTCTTACAAATTCAGTTTTCTGAGTTTTAAGTTTGTTAATTTCAAAAATGACTAAAATTGAATGTATTGTATATGATGGTTAAAAAACAATTACTTTATGATTCGAATTTATTTTTATGTATAAAATAAAATAGGTGTACGAATAATATACAAAAATCATACATAATGCTATACAAACGTTTTTATTTAGTACTTACTGGAAAATTTTCAAAATAGTACAAACAATAGTCATTTTACAATAACCTGCAAAACGCGTTGTCCCTTTTGGCTTTTATGTTCATTATATTTTTCACTTCAGAAAACACACTCAAATAAACATTCGCGCACTCCCCGGATGTTGGCTATTTTAACACCACGGTTTTTTTATTACATATTTCCGAAATTTTATAACTTTGACACAAAATTCGCGACTGTCATATATTTTTTTAATTTCTGACTTGTTGCGACTTGACATTGATCATGAAAAATTTACAAGTCCAATTTCGGACAGCCGATCTCGGGCCAACTTCGGCCAGCCGATATTGTATTGCCGAAGCGGGCTGCCGATCTCGGGACGACATCGGCCCAATATCGTATTTTCGAAGTTGAAAACACGGGCGCCCGATATCGGCCCGACTTCCGGCCGGTGTACGCCGAACGTTGCCGAACTATTTTCTCGACCGGGTTACATATATGGAACTAAGCGCAAGTTGCATATGCCTGACGAGATGTAAACAGTGTTATACGCATATGTCACGTAAAGTTTATATTCCAGTGTGTCCGCACGTGGATGTAAAGTTTACCGAACTGTTCATACGGAGTTAACGTCAACTTTATGTGGACTGTATTAATTCCTGGGCTTAAGTTAACATTGAGGTTATGTTAACTGTTCCATGAAGTTTACACGAACTTTACGTTAAATTTGTGTAAACTGTCTACATGAACGGTTGACACAAACAGTTCACATAAACTTTACGTAAACATGTCTACTAGGGTAATATTCAAACAATTTTCCAATTTGAATATCGCGGAATTATGAATTATCAAAATGAGAACTTTAGGTTCACTCTGAAATAACTCTAAATGGATACTGGAAAACTTTATTACGAGCACAAAAATTCAATTAGATACACATACATTTTCACTATTACAAAAAACTGTACTCACATAGCATTCGATTGAATCAATTTTTGTCAATCAGGATGCACGCGTATGTAATGCTAGAATCATTGTACGTCCCATGATTGTAAAGGATGATTTCGCGTCCAATTAGTCAAAACTTGAGAGCAGCAACAGGGTGGTCCTTGATTAGCGTCACAGATTATTTCCCCCGTGCCACGACCCCCAAAACCAACCGTACAAAAAATCAAAATAAAGAATAAAAACTCGGTCGGGGCCTTAAATCGGATGGGAACTCATGCTCCACGCCGGAACCTATTTTTTTCCAATCGAATAGCGTGGGATTTCGTCACGTTCTCGGTTTTTCTTTTTTATTTCTCAAATAGGACGAATGTTCCTAAAAATTGACCAAGTATACTGGAATCAGTAGTCGGAGCATACCACTTTCGGGGAAAAAATTGGTTAAGCCATGGCCTCAACCTTTGTGTACCGGAGCATAGTGTAAAAGATTAACCCGAATTTCACACGTTTTTTCCATGTTTTATGGTTTTTTTTTTTCACGAAAAAGTGAACGTGCGCTGTTGAAATGCGTAAAGCATGCTTTACGTAGGTATTGTGTAGGCTTATTTATAGTTGTTTTTTCCAAGAACGATTCAGAATATTTTGCATTCTGCTTCCGTTTTGTCATCGCGTGCATAGTTTTGGTATGATTCTTATAATAATGTGAGAAGCGATACAGAATTAGTAGTTTACATAAATTTACAGGGTTTGGAACGTTACTCACAAAATTGCAACGCGTTATGTTACTAAGGTAAAATACGTAACTCGTTACGTTACCGCTACTCCGCAAAAGGAAATAACGCGTTACCGTTACTGTCTGTAAATAGTAACGTTTCGTTAATTTGTGATTAATTTTCTTACAAGAATATCTTTATTTAAATATTCAAACATTGAAAAACAATGGACATAAACGATATCAATGCATTTTGTTCCTCAAACTTCTTATTTCAAATTCAAGTAAATCTGGATTACCCAAACTTGAAAAGCTCAACAACTCTTTATCTTTAAGAAATGATAATTCCAGAATTCTTGGAAATTTTGAAATGCCAAAAAATCCTTTGAATTTCAAAATTCAAGAACTTCGAAATTCTTCAAAATTCTCCAGAATTTCTGAAACTTCTAAAAAAGTTTTAAAAATGTTGAACTTTTCAAACTTCAAAATTAAAAATGTTTCAAACTTGCAGTTTCGGAAACTGAACAACTTTCGGGTTCATCATAATCTGGAAATTTATTAAAATTCCTCCGAAATTCAGAATGGCTGAACTTTGGAATTCTCCGAAACTTCTAAATCTCGAAACTCCAAAAATTTGAAATTCTTCGGAATTTCTAAAAATTTTCCAAAACTTATAAAAATGCCGAAAAAAAACTACGAAATTCTTCGAAACTTCCAATTGCTTTTGAATTCGTCAGAAATTCGGATTAAATCTTTAAAATACAAAACGTCAAATTTAAATTCGCCAAAATCTGTAGGACTCATAACTCTGAAACTTTTGGTTTTCATAAGTTCTCCGAAGTACTACATTTAAACTTTGAAAATGTCTGAAACATGAAAATCTTGAATTTGACAACTTCAAAATTCGTAAAAACGTTCAAACTCTCTGAAATTCACAACATAAAAATGGCAGAGCTAGAAAACTTCAAAATTATTCAAAACTTCTCAATTTCATATCTCGGAAATTCCAAAATTCTTCGAAACTTTTCAAATTTTAACAACTTATGAAAATTCCAGAACTTGACAACTTTGAAATTCTTTAATACTTCCGAATTTTTTTGTAATACTTCAGAACTTCTTAATCCCAAAACTTCAGAATGTTCGAAAGTTCAAAAACTTTGAAACATCTTAAAACTTCCAAAATTCCGGAATTTCCAAGCTATGAAATTTGAAAACTCTTGAAAACTCTCGAAAAATCTAAAACTTGAAAAGGTCTATAAAACTTTCTAATTTAAAAACCCTAAAATTCTTTACAACTTCAAAATTCTTCAAAATTTCTGAATTCCGGAAATTCAAACTTCGATATTTCTGAAAATTTCAAAACTTTGAAACTTTCATACCTACTCCTCGAAATCCACAAATGTCTAAACTCTCGAACTTTAGAACTTCAATGTCCTTCTCGAAATGGGAAATCTATAGAATTTCAAAATTCTCAAAAACTTCTCTCTGAATTTTCAAAATTCTTCGAAACTTCAAAAATGTCTACAACTTGTGAATATTCCAAAACTTGACAACTTCAAAATTCTGCAATACTCCTAAATTTTTTTAATTTTTCAGAACTTCGAAATCCCAAAACTTGAGAACGTTTGACATTTCAAAAACTTTCAATCATCCTAAAACTCCCAAAATTCAAAACTTCCAAGCCATAAAACTTTAAACCTCTTCAAAACTCTCGAAAAATCTGGAGCTTGAAAAAGTCTAAAATTTTCTAATTTGAAAAGTCCAAAATTCTTAAAAACTTCAAAATTGTTCAAATATCGGAAATCCAGTTTTTCGATGTTTCTGAAAATTTAGAAACTTTGGAACTTCATGATTCTGCAAAACTTCGATATATACACCTCGAAATTCCCAAATTTTAAAATTCTCGAACTTCAAAACTTCAATATCTTCAAGAACTCCAAAATCCTTCAAAATGTTCGAAATTCCCAATTGATAGGAATGAGTAACGCGAAAATAACGGAAATTTCTTTACTTGTTACCGTTATCGTTACTACGTATTTAATTACAGTAACACGTTACGTTATCGTTACACCTCAAAATGTAACGTTTCAGAGTAACGCGTTACTTCCAAACCCTGAATTTTTGTACTTTTCCGTATACCATAACTTTTCATATTATGTGTGTCAACCATTAAACTCATATGAATCATTATCATCTCGTATATCCCTTTCCATGAAGACGCAAACAAATCACACAAATTTCCGTACGATCAAAAATAACGGTCATTTCGAAAAAAATTCCCCATTTCCGCAACAACCCGCCATTTTCCTCAACTTTATTTTCCGCCTGGGTTGTTTCCAGTGCAAAACGAGCAACGCCGACTGGCCCTCCAGCTCGCTTGCGCGTTTAAACGCTACATTCCATAGTCGACGGTAACCAGTTCAGAATATCGAAAGTAACTCGAGGAATCTTTTATATGTGCTCACGTGTTCGAACTATCGCAGTCTCCCGCTGATATCGGCGAGCAAAAAAACGCGCATATGTCGCAGTGACCTAAACTCGAATTTAAACGCTCGCTGAATTTCGACTCGATATTAATATTCGAATTTTTCCCGAACTCCTCGAAAGGGGCGATCGCCCCCTCCCCCCCCCCAGAGTCGGAGAATTTCGAAGTGCTTCCTGATTTTCTTTCAAATAAAGGGTGGAAATCCTATATAGTATTAAGTGCCATTTCGATAAGGTCCATTGTCCCGCTAAAGTACACAGAGAAATAGACCTTATCGAAATGACACTCAATACTATGAGAATTTCCACCCTTCAAATATTTTATTATATTCATATAAGTTCTAGTGATTTTTTTTGTTTTTATACTGTTTGTGTGGGACTATTTTGCGCCCCCCCCCCCCCCCCCAAATGAAAGCCTGTATCCGCTATATCCATCCTTGTCCTCGATCCCAAAATATTGTAGCTTTGTCGACAATGCGCTTCGGGATGATATTGTGGGAGCGTAGGGCCCATAGGACCGGCGAAGCGTTCGACTGGCGTCCCATTGTCTAGCGTTGCCAGCGCGAGTAGACAGCGTGGTTTTCCTACCTGAGCCGATTCCGCTTCGAGGGGCTCAACCGGATCTAACGCATTTAGGCGCACAAAAAGAGCCGACCATAAATCACTACACCATAGATCCCGAAGAAATAAAATGTACAGAAACACATTATTCGAAAGCCATATTCATTCTATATCTCCGTTTTTTTTCGCACAATCATAAATCCGTTATTTATTTTTTTTTTTATCATATTAGGTTCTCATGGGAGAAACTCAATGAACGTTCATTATTTATGCATTTTAAGGAATTACTTAGTAGGTTGTAACAGGTGCGAGAATATTAGTTTCGATTGCGTTAAAAATTTCGTGAACTGTTTTTCATGATTTACAAACTTCTAAACTCTCATTTACACTTGTGCCAAACGATGAAACTAGAATTTTCTTAACAATTTGTTCATGACATATCATTAAATCATTTACAAATTCGTAGATGAATGGATATTTTATTACTTCTCAAGTGTACAATTGTTGTATTGCTTACACTTACAGTGATATAATCGGGTGAGAAACAATATAGGTTCCTATATTTCTAATAATTGTTAACACCGCCCCCCCCCTCCCCCCATTCGCAAAATTGTTTGACGGTAGAAAATAAGATTTTTATACAAATCGAAAAAATGCACTCGATATAATTTTCAAATTATTAACAACAATGGGCAACAAACTAAATAAGAAGCTAGACTTTTTCGATGGAAGATGCCAACAATTTAGAAACAAACTACTAAGGACGGTTGAGAAGCTGTAATTACATAGGTAATACATTAATTATAAATCTCCTTTACGAGGCCATCTTGATTGTACACTATCTTGAATATAACCATAGGAGTTTTCCTGTTGATTATGGAATAAATTATTATTATCATTAACAATAAGAAACAAATTATAAATAAAAAATATATTAAAGTTTCAACAGGGGGCTCGAACCCCCCCCCCCCCCAAACTTTTGGCGTTTCAAATTTTAGGCCAATACAGCTAAGTTGTGCATGAGGTGTATCTTGTCTAATTCATGTGGGTAATTATTGGGAATTGATGGAAATTAATAGAATCTGATTAGAATTGATGGGAATCGATTAAAATTAATGGTGATTACTAGGAATCAATGGGAGTCAATGAGAATCGATAATAATTAATACAAATTGATCGGAATTCATGGGAGTCAATTAGAATCAATGGAAATTAATAGAAAGCAATAGAAGTAATTTTGGAAACCAATGAGAATCGATGGGAAAAGATAGAAATCAATAGGAATTGATGATAACTGATAGGAATTATTGATGGGAATCGATAGGAATTTATGAGAATCGATAGGAATTGATGGGAATCGATAGAAATTAATAGGAATTAGTGGCAGATCCAGGGGGGTGTTTAAGGAGTTCAAACCTCCCCCCCTCCTCCGCCCCGAAACTTTGGGCATTTTATATTTCAGGCCAATACAGCTAAGATGTGCATGAGGTGTATGTGTCTAATTCATGTGGGTAATTATTGGGAATTGATGGGAATCAATGGGCCTTAACGGGAAATCATTGGGAATTGATGGAAATTAATAGAATCTGATTAAAATTGATGGAAATCGATTGAAATCAATGGGGAGTAATAGAAATTGATAAAAGTCAATGGGAATTGATAGAAGTTGATGGAATTCATGGGTATCAATGGTGATTGATGGAAATCGATGGGAGTTGGTGGGAGTCTATAGGAATTGATTGAAATGAATAAGGATAGATGGGAGTCAATGGCAATTGATGGGAATCATAGGGTATTGATAGGAAGTGATTGGAATAAATAGAAATCGATGGAAATCAATGGGGATTGGCAGAATTTGATAGGAATCATGAGGAATGAATAGTAGTTGATTGAACTCGATATTGAATCCAGTGCAGTCAGAAACAATTGTTCCTCGCAATTGAAGAAATCTTAAAAGACTTACCTGAAACGAAAAAGATTTTTGAAAAAAACGTTAACCACCCGAAAAGAAATACGGGAAAAATGAAAAAATTTGAATTATTTCCAAAATCCAGAAAATTTTGTAAAATTAATTCGGAAAATTTTATACAAATACAGTAAAATTTGGAAATGATAAGAAACTTACTGACGTGGCGGAGGGGGGTGGGGGTGGCCGCATATGATTTTATAATATACAGAGATGTACAAACTATCAATATGACATGTATACATATTTTAAAACCTTTCCTCCCCAGAAATATTTTCCTGGATCCGCCTCTGCCTCCTCCACCCATCTCCTGACTGAAATAAACTTCAAAAAAACCAAATCCATGGTCCACTTCATTCCCCATACATGCGATAGATCTTGAATTTCGTTCAATGTGAGGTGCAAGGTTAAAGCCCCACTGCAATATCTCGCGCGGGGCTCCACATAATACGCTCGAAAGGCTGCAGAAAGCAGCTTCGCGTTGCTTCAGTTGCTCGGCAGCGCTCGCGATGTTCGGACCCGTCTCCTTGGCGAGAGCTGAGAAATGTACTCGCGACAGTCGGACCGCGGCAGCTTGGTGAAGCAGTGTTTTCGCGTGTGCCCGATCGCGCACATCGTTCAGTGCATGCCCCTTTTTCTGCATTTTTGACTGACACGTGCGACTGTGAAAAAATGATCCTGTCGAGCGCCTTCTGGGCCTTCGTCCTTCTTCACTCGCGAGTCATTTGGTGCGACCCCGAGTCCTCTACCAAGGTACTTTCGATGGACCTTTTTCAACGATGAATTTATTATTGATGATATTGTTTGTCGCTGGAGCACACGTGCTCAATTACTCATAATCTTTGCTATCTTGATACGTATTATCGAGATCGAATCGGGTCGAGGAACGCATCTGCCACCGCGAGCCAAAGACGTGAATGCGTCGAACAATTTGGCCAATTAAGAGTGCTCTATATCACGCGTTTGTTCACCATTGGGGACGTACATTGAATGTTCTGCAAAGGCGAGATGTGTAGCAAGCTTCTTTCAATAGTTTTTCAGCGCGCGGGTTTTGAAGGAGTTTATCATTTGCGAGTGCTCTTTGAGTTCATTGGAGGGAATGTTGACTTTAGGCAGTTAGTCCAGTAAAATTGGACGAAAAATGCAATGAATTGTGCAATCAAAGCGGAAAAACGGTATTTTTTGTGGAAGTTGGGTGGGCGATGGAGAGTCTAAATCCAAAAATGCGTCCTCCTACTTCTTGTGAATAAGCCGCAATATTGGTTTGGAGGGATGAATTATTTTTTTGCATTTCACGACGTTGATTGGTTGTATATCGAAAAGTGTGTAATAGCTGACTTTGGGTGGAAAAAAATTCTCTACAAATTTGCATCTTTGGAACTTTTTCGTATTTTCAATAGTTAATTAATTATTGAGGAAGAAGGGAATACACAATTCTTAATTTTTGAATAATTCCTTTTTTTCGATCGCGATCTAAAAATCATTTTCAGAAAACTCTTGAAATCACAAACATTTTTATAATAATGACTCATCGATCGGACTGATTATTGTTACGCAGTAGTGCGTCAAAATCATTAAGTCATTAGGGTATTATCATACCAGGGGGAAAAGAGGTTTTTGGATGAGTGTCTTAGTGATTCTAAAAAAAAAAAAAAAAAAAAAAAAAAAAAAAAAAAAAAAAAAAAAAAAAAAAACATTATATGAGGTCGTTTTCATGCAATTTTTATAAAATGAGCGATTTTTATAGAAACTTTATAAAAATATTTTTTATATAAATCTCGGATTTTTATTAAAAAAATGTTTTATGAAATTTTCATGAAATTTCTTAGTAAGAATTGCGAATTTTATAAAAGTTTTATTAAATCAGTTTTATATAAAATAAAATATAATAACAAATTTGTGATTTTTATAGCAGTTTTATGAAAACCAAAATCACTAGATTAGAAAGTTGGTTGTTTCGAGGGTAACTATTGAACGGATTCAAATTTCAGAATATTGTGGGATTTCAAAAATTTTGTATTTCGAAAAATTGAATGATTATGAAAGTTATGTGAAATCGACAATGAGAGCACACTCAAAAAATTGAAGTAACTGAATAAAAACATGGGAAATGGAAATAAAAATAGAAGATGAAAAAAGATGAGTATAAAAAAGTAGACTATTTTCAATTTTTTTGAAAATTTCAAAAATTAGAGGAGATCGGTGAATCTGAAAAATAGAAATAATTCGAAAGTCGCCGAAAACTTCAGAAATTGTGAGGATTCTGAGGGTAAAAAAAGTGTGAAAGTATCAAAATTTCGAAAATTTTCAAGATTTTAAAAGATGTGGAAAAAAGTTCTGGAACTAAGAAAATTCGTTAGTTTCGAAAATTTCGAAAATTGAAAAAATAATTATAAATACTCAAAAATTAGATAAAGTATTATCAAATTGAATTAAATTGGTAATTAATACGACTGATGTCGAGCTCTTTCACAGCTAAAAAATGTAGACTCGCGGCTTTTTTCGCTTGTATTTCTCTCTATCAACAGCCGCATGTCGATTTTGTTAGTGCGAATAGCAACACTATTCCACAAAATGTAGGGATATTATTCAATTCGTATGAACGACGTAAAAAATTAATTAAAAATTAATTCAGACATACTTTTTTCGGAATATAAATCGTTTCCTCCGATTTTCTCCGTTCGAATTGAGCTAAACAGACGTAAGTGTTTTTTCTATTTGGATGGTATTTGAATGGTGTAAAGTATATAACGATTAGCAGCTATGGAAATAACGGTCCTGTTTTCCTCTGTGAACAGATAACATAAGGAACTAGACCGCTATGAAGCTAGGTATACTCTGGACATGTGTTCGAATGTTGAATCACTGTAGCTGCAGCTGTAATAGTGTCAGATTAGGCGAATAATGATAGTTTCATGATTCGTGATGGATCTTTGAATATTTTCTCTCGTTCCATTACAGTAATATAGAAAAATAGCACTATGACTTTAGGCGACATTATTATCTCCTTATATTATAAATAATCATGCCCCCCCCCCATCCCGCTGCTCCCGCCAATTCAAAAAGTTTCCCGTCATTTCCCATCAATTCCTAAAGATTCTCATCATTTCCCGTCGAATTCCATCAATTCACATAGATTCCAATCATTTCACATGAATTCCCATTGATTTATATCAATTCCCATAAATTCTTAACAATTCCTTAGAATTAACAATTTCCAAAGATTACCAACATTTCCTATTAATTGCCTTCGTTTTCATCAATTCCCATAATTTCTAATGAATTCCCATGAATTCCTATAGAAAACCATCGATTTTCATCGATTCCCAGCAATTTCTATAGATTCCAATCATTTCCAATGAGTTTCTATCATTTACCATGAATTTACATCATTTCCCATTAATTCCTATCATTTCCTATTCATTCTCATCGATTTCTATCAATTCCCGTCAATTCCCATAATTTCC
>JAPYZK010010076.1:0-16516 GCA_030522785.1 Platygaster equestris | reverse complement strand
GTATTTTCATACGAAAAACTACAGCTTTTTCCAAACTCAACTGATTTCTGATTTTTTTATAATTCGTGAAAGTTCCCTAGTGATTGTAGTTTTTATTATAACAGGCGAAATTTTTATAAAATCAGCGAATTATTTATAAAAATTTCGTTTTTTTAAAAGGTCGATTTTATAAAAATTGTACGAAATTTTCGATTTTTATAAAGTAGTTTTATAAAAACTTTATAAACAACGTTTTTTCATAAAATCTGTCAACATTTTCATACAATTCATCGGTTTTTTTTATGAAAACAATTTAAAGCCTCCAAATTTCCTTATGAAACCTTCATTTTTATAAAAACTTGGCAATTTTTATAAAAAGTTTCATATTTTTATAGAAAACTTTCCTGATATACGGAATTTCTCTCAAGTTATGTTTGATACGTTTTCATTACACAAAGGAATAGAAAATCATGTTCGTAACGTTTTTTAGCAATTATAAAACGTAAAAACATATGATTCGATAGGATTTGAAAATTCTTCAACTCAAATCGAACATGAGCATCCAAATTGACATACATTTGATGGACAAGAAAGTTGACTATCGGATTTCTCATGCACAGGTCGCTAGTTCAAATCCCGCTGCCTCCAACAAATTTTTTCAATTTCTTTCGAAACCAAATTTGAGCTAGAGCCTCATAAACTGATGGAAAATGGTATGTACATTAGCAAAAATGATCCAAAAGAGGTTAGAAAAATTCTGGCATATTCTGAAAAATGTTGAATATAAATTTTTATGAAAAAAATTTTTGTTACAAAACTTGTATAAAACCACTTTATAAAAAATGCAAATTTCATAAAACTTTCATAAAACCGACCTCATAAAACTTTTTAGAACATTTTTTTATAAGGTTCTCATAAAAACTAGAATCACTAGGGTTGTTCGTTACCCATAAGTCTGTGTTCTTGAAATAGCTCCCATAATATTTTACAACGTATGGAGAATCACATTGTTGCATTATCGAAATTTCTTTGATGATTTCTTGTAGATCTGTGTCCACTGGTACTTGTTTGATAGCTAGTACTTGGCCACTTTCTTTGTGCAGTGCTTTGTAAACAGATCCATAAGACCTGTTTGAGTAAACGACATTTTCTGTTATTCTTTGCACAACTTAATTTTTCCGTGCGCAACATTCGCACCAAATTTGAAAGAAATGTTGCGTCTCTGAGCCTAAATAACAAAATCATTATACATAAGATTAGGCAGTTGTAGTACGAAATTGGAATTATTTCGTAAAAAAAGTCGCTCAAGGAAGTACAACTTCAACCATACTATTTTCTTTTTTATAGAACGATAACGCGAAACCATCGACACAGCATTTACAAGACAAGTATTGAAATCATCATCTAAGTGTTGAGTTTTTAATATTAGTTTAATCAAATCACAATATAATTTTGGGTGGACACGTTTTTTTCATGAAGGTACAGTATAACCATTTACACATCATATCCAATTTTTGTAAATGTTTCATTAAACAAAAACAAAAAAAAAAAAAATCTTGAACAATTTGTGGGATATGAAAAAAATTGTAAGTTGCAGAGGAATTGTAGTTTCATCAGTTTTTGCGAAATTTTTGAACTATCGAAAATAAAATTCCAGGGTTTTTCAGAAATTTAAGAATTATTCGGATATACGAGAATACTGCGGAATTTTGCATTGTTTTGGGGAATTACGGTGTTTTTTTCAAATTATTGGAAAATTTGGATGAATTATTTCAAGGGGTTATATGATTTCTAAAATTTCGAAAAATCTGATTTTATAAGAATTTCTACAGATTCTGATCGATTTTCGAATATGCCGGAAATTCTCTAATTTTACGAATATTCCCATACGTTACCTAAAAATCTCGAAAAACATGAAAATTTCCTTGAAAACACTTAAAACTCGTGAACTCTCGAAAAAAATTACATCAATTTCGAAACTAACAGAAAAGCTCATCATTTTTGTTGAAATTTGCAAACTTTATAAAATTGTCGAAGATCCGATCTTTTTTCGAATGTCTATCGAATCTTTTTCAAGTTCTTGAAGATTTCCATAAATCTCCAGGATAAAGGAGAACATGATATTGATCGTAATTTTCAGTAACTCCATCATTTTTCGAACGTCTTCACGTACACGATTTCGTTAGATTAATATTGAGCTTTTGAATTAATATTAATAAAAATTAATATTGTTAATTATAACCTGCAATATCGGTTGATAAAAATAATTCCCTTCATTTCATTATGAAGCTATTAAATTCGTACTTACCCTTCGCCAAGTTTGCAAATGATGTCGAAAACCTCTTCTGGCTGCCTCGTTAAACTCTCTTCTGACAGTTTTTTGAGTTCGCTAAAACATCATTTATTGTCATCGTATAATGTGTGCCATTTTGCACATATAATAATTGATGTAAGCCTTAAAAAACAATGTGAGCCTTTCTATTTTTCTTACTTTTTTATTTTTTACTCAAATTTCCATTGGCAAAGATAATTTCTACCATAAAAATACCAATAAACGTTGTTAAAAATTGTCTGTCGACTGCTTTTTAATATATTATTACTTCGATTATCCCAGACATTCCCGCAATTATCCGCAAGATTATTCACCCCTCAAATCTTGACTCCCAAACGTCAATAGCCCCAAAACATCAGAATTCCATTAAAGACTCCAAAAATCCGAAACAATAATTCCGAATCTCAAAAAAATTCTCCTATCTTAAAAACTCAACTATATCGATCGAAATAATCAACACAACAATTTTATTTGACAGAAATTTTTCGTAAATATTAATGATCGTCAACTTCGTAAATAATCAAAACAAAAATTCAAACGAACAAAAACGACCAGTTCACTCGAAAAATACATAATACAATGAAAACTAAAAAAACTAGGAAGTTGTCAAAACACGTATCGCGATACATCAAACAAGAGTAAATAAATAATCCGTAAAAAAGAAAGGTTATAAAATCCACCACAAACATTCCGCGAGCGCGGATTTTGGAAAGTTGCGTAACGCGAGGTCAGCAAAATATTTCGGTGAAACGAGAACATGTGATTTCCCGAGTAAAAATAATTAAATTTTTACCTTTTCGAAGACATCTTCGGCGTTTTGTGTCTGCGACTTCGTTTCGTGCAACAATTGACTCAGCGCGCGAATCGCGGAAGAAACAAAGCGATAAGACCACGCGTAAATCTCGCTTAATTCAGGCAAAATACTGCATTTTTCATGGACTTGTCGGCATCACATTTTTCGTTAATAAATTATATAAAAACTACAACTGAAATAGAAACACCACGAACACCATTGAACACCATCGTCGTCCATCATCGACATCGGCTGTTTTCGTTGGTTTTCGTGAAAACGTCGGGATCGACAGGGATCGATCGGAATTTACCGAGCGAGAAACGATGGCACCCGAACTTCGGGTCCCGAAGTTGATTCGAAGTGGTATTGGGTGCGTTCCAAAAGTCGATTGAATCTCTCATGGTGTCTGCGAGTAGGACTCAATCGACTTTTGGAACGCACCCTTGACACACTTCCGCGCAGCCATGTTCGCCATATTTAAGAGCAATAACATACTATCTGACTTTAGGACATAATTTTTTCTCCTAATTCCCAATAATCCCAATAAATGACATGAAATGACATTTGTCAAACGCTGCCCAACGCAGTCAAATGTCAAAATGTGTGACCAGAAGTGACTAAAACCAACTAAAACTGTAATGAAATTGAGGATGTGGGAGGAAAAATGATCTCAGTTGAACGTAGCGACGTGCGGAAAATGAATTATGCTCGGTGGCAGCGGCGATTCTCGTGATAAAAGCAAGTGCCAAATGAGAAGGGCGCCGGAGAAGAAAAACAATGATGCCCGCCGAGGTCGCCGTCGATAAACAAACCGAGATGTCGACCAGGTCGATGTTGTTGAAGCCGAACAACAACGCGCAGCAGCGCCAGGGCATCGTCCACGTCCTCCTCCTTTTTATACTAGTCATAGTCTTATTTTTGTCCTACCAAATAAGGTAAATTTACCTGTAGGTTGATCTGTTTATTAGGTTGCAAGCTGCCAGTGTTTTTTTTAAATAAACGAATATACGCCAACTTTGCAGATTTATTTTTATAACAAAAGAGCGAAGAATCAAAAGAATTCTTACTGCGTTTTTCCTAATTTTCCTGGACATCATAAAAACATTTGTATTTTACGATTTCTCTGAAAGAAAATAAAGTTTTGGGCTGTCCATAAATTATGTATTTTTAGTATTTTTTTTGGTTAAAAAATGTGAAATACCCTGGATTTTTCAATCAAAAACCCTAGTTTATGGGGATAGCAATTATTCTAAAGTCTCACAAGTTTTCAATATTTTCAAAATTTGTTATTATGTATGCACATTTGAAAAAAAATTTTCCATCATACCCATGTTTCCTACGACTTTTGAAAATTTGATTGGTTCGTTATTATCTATCGCATACTGTTGTTAATAAATCGAAACTTATATCTGGCGCATTTTTCTCGTTTCATACAAGAATCATACAAAACCTTTTTTTTGTTATGGACAAGGACTACCTGCGAAATTTGTGCGCCATCACAAATGGCACGTTATATTAATTTTAAAAGTTCGGTACTTCACTCAACGGTATCTTATCGTACATAACTTTGTTTCTCAGTTTCCGAGACCAAACTGAATTCTCGATACATCAACCGATCGTTCTGGGTGACCTCAGCAAACTACCGGTAAAGGTCTTGGATGCGAACGACGTCGACGAGACCAACACCTCGTGCTCGCACTTTGGCTGCTTCGACGTTTACCGTTGCGGCAGCCAAGGAAACAAGCTCCTCGTCTACGTGTACCCCCTAGAAATGTATGCTGACCTGTACGAGAGTCCAGCGTCGAGTGCCATGAGCAAGGAGTTTCACCAGATCCTTAAGACCATAATCTCGAGCAGGTTTTACACCCCGGATCCCCGCGAAGCCTGTATCTTCGTGCCATCTATCGATACTCTCAATCAAAATCGAGTTAAGGTTCAGCAGGTTTCGCTGGCTTTGAAAACACTGCCTTAGTGAGTTCCACAGTTTTGAGAATCATGGTTTCGGAACCAACAACATATCTTTTTAATGATTTATATTATTATATTATATTATTATTATTTTTATTATTAGATTATTATTTTATTATTTATATTTAATAATTTTACAATTATCAATTTTATATAGCTGGAACAAGGGAGAGAACCACTTGATTTTCAACATGATACCAGGTGCAATTCCTGATTACAATGCCATGTTCGACGCTTCGCTTGGGAAAGCCATGATTGCCGGTGCGAGTTTTTCGACTCTTACTCATCGAAGAGGTTTTGACATCAGTTTGCCCGTCTACAGTCCTCTCGTGGAGAAATTCAAAACCAATTCGTCTCGTTTTAAGAAGTAAATGTTCGTTTTTGTGTCATTGCATGCTGCAACGAAACGTATGTTTTTGTTTTGATTTTTGTGTTGGTTTTTTCACTCGACAGTGAAGAAATTATTATGTTATCTGTTTCCCTCGTTCCCTTGTTGGAGACGTTTAAAAACTTGAAGCTGAGAAACTTAGTGACGATTGAATTCAAGTACGTAGCCAGGGAGGGGGCTTAGGGAGCTGGGGCCCCCTCCGAAATTCTGGAAAATTTGGAGAATCTAATACATTGCAGAAAAGTATATTTTGAAAAAGAAAGTAGAATACTTATTTTTACAAGTGTCAAAGTTCTCGAGAAACTAGATACTTTTGAACGTTTTCAGCATTTCAAGGTTTTTAACAATTTTGGGCATTTTCAGAGTTTGGGGGATTTCGAGGATTTCACAATAATTTCACATAATTTGAAATATTTCTAACATTTCAAGATTTTTAACAATTTTGAGAATTTTTAAAGTTTGAAATATTTTGAGGAGTTTGGAAGTTATTGGAATTTTGGAAAGTTCGAGAATTTCAAAATTTTCTTAAATTTCGGAGATGTTTAAAAGTTTCGAAAATTCTGAAAATTTGGAATGTATTGTCTCACTTTGCCAGACCTGTAATTCCCCCCCCCCCCCCCCCCCCCCCCCCAGTTTTTTTCGAATTCTGAGTAAATCAGAGACGTCACTGTGACGTAATTTATGCCGTCGCACTGCCAAACGGCCGCCGTTGGTGACGTAACTATGACGTTCGTTGACAAAATCTTTACAAATACTTTCGCTCAACGAGTTCAATCTACATTAATAAATTGATTGTACAACACACTAAAATAAAATTATTGCTTTTTTTTCTCATTCGATACATTCACTCATAATAATAGTATCTTTCAATCAATTTTTTGCAGATCGTGGCTTGTGGTATCCTCGCAAATTAACATTAACACCGGTTTTGAGCAAGATCTGATAGAAGTTAAGTCTAAGTATCCTCAGGATATTTTACTTCTTGGGCCGTGTTTGCAATACAGTCCAATGAAATTGACGATTCGATGTTTAGGGCAGGACACTTACAAGTACCCTGACGTGTTGCAGGTAATTTTTAGAAGCAGTGGAAAATGAGTCTATATTTTTTAATTTTCAGTGACGTAAGATAATTCTGAAAACTCGAACGTGTCCGAAATAAAGCACAAATGTCCAGTTTCTATCCCTAGTGATTCTAGTTTTTATAAAAACCTTATTAAAGTGGTTTTTTTGAAGTTGTATAAAAAACTTTTGTATGAAAAGTTTTTTCAACGTTCTTAAAAATATGCCAAAACTTTTCTAACCTTTTTTGGATCATTTTGCTAATGTATATGCCATTTTTCATCAGTTTATGAGGCTTTAGCTTAAATTTTGTTTCGGAGGAAATTTAAAAATTTTTTGGAGGCAGCAGGATTTGAACTTGCGACCTTTGCATCAGAAATCCGATACTCACCTTTCTTGTCCATCAAATCTATGTCAGTTTGGTTGCTTATTTTCAATTTGAGTTGAAGAATTTCCAAATCCTGTAAAATCACATGTTTTCACGTTTTATAATTGCCAAAAAACGTTATGAACATGCTTTTATATTCCGTTTTGTGATAAAAACGTATCAATATTACTGTAAGAGAAATTCCTCATATCAGGAAAGTTTTTTTTATTGAAATATGAAACTTTATAAAAATCGCGAAGTTTTTATAAAAATAAAGTTTGTACAAGAAAATGTGGAGGCTTTCAATTGTATTTATAAAAAAACAGATGAATTGTATGAAAATTTTGACAGATTTTATAAAAAAATTTTTTTATAAAGTTTTTATAAAACCACTTTATAAAAATCGAAAGTTTTATATAATTTTAATAAAATTGACCTGGTACAAAAACGAATTCTTACAAATAACTAATAATGATGTTTTCGCGCTTACTTCGCAGACGTCGACATTTTGTTTAGTAATTCGAGGTGCAAGACTGGGACAAACTGTCCTTTTGGAGTCCATGGCAGCTGGTTGCATTCCTGTAGTGGTTGCGGATTCTCTTGTGATGCCGTTTCAAAAAATTATCGATTGGAAAAGGTACATTTGAAAATGAATCCATTTTTTTCCTTTGGATCAAATTTAGAATCCTCAATTAGTCGAGCAGTATATTCAATCATTTTTTAACGGCGTTGCCTTGTCGAAATAACCAGTTTTCTGTTCCTGGCGGCGTTTTAAACATCTTCGTACGTTGGACAGTTCATTTCCTTCTCGATGTATTTGAAAAATGATTTTGTTGGGCTTCTGATTTTTTCCATACACTGAGACAAATATCCTTCAGTTAAAAATACAACGTCGACGAATTTTTGTCGATCTTCTGTAAAACATTCGCAAATCGATTCATTTACATTGTGAAATTCGGTTTTAGAGCCGCGATATTCGTGAGAGAAGTCGACATTTTGATGGTGATTCCAACGCTGAAAAAAATTTCTCAGAAAAGAATTAAAGAGTTGCAAGTCCAAGGATTGTGGCTTTACAACAAGTATTTCAAAAGTATGGCCAAAATAACGGAAACGACGTTGGAAATACTTTGCGATCGAGTCTTTCCGCACATCACAAGAGATTACTTTCATTGGAATGTCCCTCCACATTCCGTGAGTAAAATTTTTAATGTTTTGCACTCAAAGCAAGTTTATTCGTGGAAGGAAAAAAGCAGACAATCGTTGGAAATATTTCACTATCCGAAATGATTAGAATTTTCGGAAATATATGATGTAAGTTTTGAACTCGGAAGTTTTCCAAAAAATCGTGGAATCACTGAATTGCTGAGATGAGTGGATTAATGTGTAGTTAGAATTTGTTGATGTTTTTGTTCTGATCACAAAATTGAAATTTTTTCAGAAACATATACTCGAAAAACCAGAAAGCTTTAAAGTAAAAAAAAAAAAAACTCAAATTCGATACTTCCAATCAGTTCAAAAAATGATTAGTATTTTGCTGCTACAAAAACCTATGTTATTGTTAAGCGTGTTTCTCTTGAAATTGTAAACAACTGGACGAAACAGCATTTTTATTTTAATTCTCTCTCATTGTGTTAGAAAATGCGTAGCTTTTGATAATTATGATCAAAAATATATGTTTGAAAATCTGTTCCCAGATAAAACGATCGCCTCTCTTTCTACCAATCACCGCCCCGAAGGCGAAAGGATTTACTGCTGTGATTTTAACGTACGATAGGGTAGAACTACTTTTTTCACTCATCAATAAGCTAGTTAAGGTTCCGAGTTTATCAAAAGTCCTCGTTGTCTGGAATAATCAAAACAAGGATCCACCACCGCGTGAGCACATGCCATCAAATGTTTCGGAAATTTCCCGATTGGGACGATACTGACTATAAATGTTTGTCATTATAGTTTCAAAGTGGCCAAAAGTCAGCAAAGCTTTGAAAGTCATACAAACGAAGGAGAACAAACTTTCCAATCGTTTTTACCCGTATGATGAAATAGAAACTGAAGCCATTTTGTCCATCGATGACGACATCATAATGCTTACTGTCGATGAAGTGGAGTTCGCGTTTGAAGTATGTATTTATTTTTGTTATTCAACGCCTGCGAGAAATATGAAATTTCGTGGCCCTGCTGAGCAGGGCCACGAAACTCGCGTGTTGCCACACTCGCTACGCTCGTGAGGCAATCTCCACGCTCGAGGAATCTCCTCTTTATCTCACTAGTCGCACAATATACTATTTTTAATATCCTTTATGCGTATTTTATTATTAATTTTGGCGTAATATTGAATAATGGCATTTTTCTCCAGGTTTGGCGCGAATTTCCCGACAGAATTGTCGGTTTCCCATCACGCACGCACATGTGGGATAATGATACACAGTGTTGGAAGTACGAGAGCGAATGGACGAACCGCGTTTCTTTGGTTTTGACTGGAGCTGCGTTTTTCCACAAAGTACGCACATGGTTATAAGTTTCTAAGTTATATATTTTTGAGTTATCGATTTCGTCAAATTGACATCAGGTTAACCCTCAAGTTCAGTGGTCGTAATAACCCTGAAAGTTGAGAGTTGCCCTCTCAAGTTCGGTGCTACGATCATGCTACTGTTCATTCTCTAATTCTTCGAATTTTTTGAGCATTCCAAAAGTTTGGAAACTTCGAAAATTGTCAAAATATCGAAAAAGTTAGGAATTTATGAAATTTTTACGATTTCCGAATATTGTGGAATCCTAGAGTTTTGAAGAATTTCCGGAACTCTGAAAATGTCCAAGAATTTCTTCAAAAAATTCCAACAATTCTCAAAATCTTCGAAATTTTTGTAATTTTTCTAATTATCGGAATGAATGAAGTTTTCTAAAATTTTTTTAACTTTCCAAAAATCTGCAACTTTTTGAAATTCCAGGAAATTTCAAACGTTTCAACACTTTAAAATTTCCGAAATTCCGAAAAATTTCGAAATTTATGAAATTTGTATGATTCCTGTATTTTGCTTAATCCCAAAATTTTCAACAATTTTCGAAAATAAAGTGTCCAAAAATTCTTAAAATTCATAACAAATTCCATTTCTTCGAAAATTTCTAATAATTCTTAAAATCCGTCGAGTTCTTAAAATTTTTTAAATTACCAGGATAAACGACCGGACAATGGAAAAAATGACAGATTTTGAACATGATCGAGTGTATACAGCACGACATAAAGGAAAATGTGGAAAAGTATGAATAGACCACATTCTGATTTTCTGGAAAGTTAATAAGAAATTCGTATTGACTCTGTTGCACTAATGAAAAACTTCTCATCATCAAAATCAATCACTATTACATTATTGCTTGATTTAACAATCGTTTATGTGAACATCCATACAATTTACGTTTAAGTATGTTCGAAAATTTGGAACATGTGTTCAATCAATATAATTTTTTTACAATTAAAACTACGAGCTTACTTACTATGTTAGTAAGCTCCTTTATTATGCTTGCTTACTCCTATCTGGCTTCAAGCATTTTTTACATGAGCCCGAGTCTTCGTTTTACGATGTGTTTTGCATTTTTCCCGAAAAAATGTTCGGGTGTTGTTGGATTCCGAACTTTTGCAAAGTGTTCCCAACTATTTTCAAACTTGACATCAACTGCAGAAAATAAAAGTCAAATTACTGCCTTGAAAAACAGTTGCAGTCATTTTCGAATATATTTTTTCCGCAGTACTGGAGTTACATGTACACTACAGCGATGCCGGGCGACATAAAAGAATGGGTTGACGAGCACATGAACTGCGAGGACATCGCGATGAACTTTTTAGTAGCCAACATGACAGGGAAAGCTCCAATAAAAGTACATCGATTTTTTCTTGATTCAACTTACAGGGGGGGGGGGGGGGGGGGGGGGCGGCGGGGGGGCTAAGCTGATTTTCACTCGAAATTAATTCAACAAATTCAAACAGTAAAGTTTTATTAGAGAATTATGAAAATTTCCTAAATTCTCAGAATTTTCATCAGTGTTTGAAATCTCTGAAATTTTTTAAAATCCTCTAAACTTTGAAATTCATCGAAATAGTCGAAAGTCTTGAAATATATTAAAAATGTTCCAGCTGAACGAAAGTTTTTCGGAATGTTAGAAATTCGACGGACGACTCTTATAAAATTCATTGCAAAAACTTTAAGGGGCCCTTATAAAGATTCTATAGTTTTATGAGGATTTTATAGCCATCTTTAAAAAAAAATTCTTCATAAGATAAAACTTCCAGAAAGTCACTTTAAGAAGAAGCGAAATTTTATAAGGAATCCGGACATTTTCAACCAATTTAAATTCGGACTTGTATGAAAATTGGATAGAAATTTAATTATAACGATTGGAGTTTCCAGGCTCTCTTATCATAAATGTCGATGTCAACAGGTGACGCCGAAAAAGAAATTTCGCTGCCCGAAATGCACAAATACCGAAATGTTGTCAGCAGACTTGACCCACATGGTCGAGAGGACACAGTGTATTAATCGGTTTTCCAAGATCTACGAAACGATGCCCTTGCGTTCCGTCGAGTTTCGAGCGGACCCCGTGTTATTCAAGGACGCCTTTCCCGAAAAGCTCAAACGATTTAACGACATCGGAAGCTTGTAGCAATATACACACATATCTGCAATATCAGTAATAATAGCGATCGATTCGTCCCGCGAATTTCACGGGAACAAATTCCCGACTTGGCAGCTGATTGCATTATGCGTTCCGTGCTTGAACTGAATCGTACAAAAAAAGTGGATCATCACGTTTTCTTTGTATATTACCTTACTTTTGTATGAATGAATAAAAATATACAGTTTTTTATTACATGTGAATCAGACTTCTTGTTAGTAGCGGACAAAAGCTCACTTTATGACCTTCACTGAAAAGTCATTTGGTACAGCCAACCAAACATTTGGTAGATATTTAACCAACCAAAAAGTTTGCTAGAGAGAACCTAATTTTATTACCAGCGACCAAAAATGCATTTCAGCTGAATAAAAATTTATCAAATTCATGTTTGATATTTTCGGAGATCTTACGAATTTCGAAAATCTCGGAAATTCCAAGAATCACGCCCATTTCGAGCACACCACATTTGGAAAAATTAAAAAAATTACGAAAATTCCGTAAAATGTGTAAGTATCTTGTTCAATTCAGAAAATTTGGGGATGCAAACGTTTCAAAAACTCACAAAATTCTAAGAATCTCGAAAATCCATCAAGTACAAAAAAAAGTTGAACATTTTGAAAAATTTGCAAATTTTGGAAATTTCTTAGTGCAAGGGACATCAAAATAAAAAGATGTTTTTTATTTTCAAATTATTTATTTCATCGAGGTCAAACGAACGCGTTCGTTCAAATATATATATATATATTTATATATCTTTTTTTTTCAATTTTCACAGGCGTCGCCTGAAACGAAATGTCGCTGCTCGAAACGCCGTTCGCGAACTTAGCGCGCACGTGTCGAAATAGCCCAGTGTACAAATTGGTTATTCTAAGATTTATTAGATGACGTCCTCGCAGCTCGCCAAGTTTCGAGCAGATTCCGTGCTATTTAATGACGCCCCTCCCGAAAAGTTCAAACGGTTCAATGACAAAAATGGAAGCTTGTAGCAATATATACACATATCAATCACATCAGTAATAAAAACGATTAATTTGTCATGTTAATTTTACAAAAAAACAAAATCTACTCGGCAGCTGATTGCATTGTGCGTTCTGGTCACGAACTGAATCGCACAAAAATAAAACAAAAATGTAAACCGCTGTTTTTTTTATATATCACCTCGACTTCGTATAAATAAATAAAAATGTACAGTTTTTCAATACGCGTTAATCGAACTTATATTAATATACGTGGTATCCAAATGTGTATTCCTTCGGCTTTAGAAAAAGTTCCCACGACAATGTACAAACGAAAGATTTACAAACTACGTACAGACAAATGTACACGTGTACAATGTTCATTCTACAGTCCCTCTTGTATCGTATAATTTACATTTTACAATGCACATTTGTTGAAATACGACAATGATTATCTTAAGTGCTCTGTTAATCCCGTTGTTTTTCCCTATTTCGCGCGATCTTTTGGTAATCTAGCAGAATTTCGTCGTGAGCACGGGCGAGAACGAAGAACATGTATTTTTTATCGCCCAATCGTCATTTTTTACGCTCCAGGACAGAAACGATCACAGAAATAAGAAACATCTGCAAGGTAACGTGAAACTCCAACGTATTTCTGACCTCAATTTTTTTCATTTTTGGCAAGTATCAAACATTTCAGTCATAAACTGAGAATGTCGGTCATATTTTTGAGCTCGAATCTGCATTATTTCGAGTTCAAAGCCTTTAATGTATTGATTTGAAGAACTTATGTGAAAGTTGACAATGCAGTCTTTTGTCGCAAATTTCAAGAAAGGTAAAAAGCAAAATTCAGAATTAATTTTGTACTAAAAAATGCATGAGAAATAAGGTAATTGTATTTTTGTAGGTTTTTTCGAGGGCTTGAAGCTTGATTTTAGATTAGTTTTCGAAGTTTTCATACCTGAAATTTGGGAATTTTAGATTTTTGAGTTTGGAGGTCTGAGCCTTAAATTTTGCATTTTTATTGAGTACTGTAAAGTTTCCAACATTATGAATTTTTCAAACTTTTCAGTCTGCAATGTTTAGGATTTTGATTAAAAAAAGTAATACTTCAACAGCAAATTTTAATATGTCTAAATAATCCGGTTTTAACGTTTAAATTTCTGACGCGCACTATCTTCTTGTTGTCATTACAAACTTCCAAACTTGGAATTCCAATTTGTATCCTGAAATCCTGAAACATTTTCTTATTATTACAAAAACCTTAAAACTTAAAACCTTATTTCTTATTACCAAAACATTGAAACTGACAATTTAAGATTGTTCTACAAATTCGCAAACAAGTGATAACCATTTCCATTTTTTTTCTCTAGAATCGCTAAATTCTTATTTACAAAGCGACAAACATACAACCCAACTCTACGAAAAGTCAAAAACAACTTCATTTCATTATTGTCATTTTCTGTTCTTGCTCTTCAATTTCACAGTTCACAAATTCTCTCATGATTTTCACACAATTCACACTAAATAATTACCACAAGCAGAGTCCAAAATCGCCTTTCAAATCGAATTCACTAATTTAAAAAACAAATTTATCATATACACGTCTCTTACAACACACGTTCACCAAAAGTCCACACTGCAAAAATTCAACCGAAAACACTTCATTTCCAACATTTCACAAAATTCTCCAAATCAAAAATTTTCAACATCGTCAAGTATGTTTAAACGACTGTCGTTCTCATTTTCAAAATCGAAATGTCGCATATTTACTTTCAGTCTACATTTTTAAAAACCCTCGGGCCAGGAATCATAAATGAAGGTCAGAAAAGCGTCACCGTTTCACGCTGCCTTAATTGTTCAGTTGCCTTTGTACGATTACTTGCAAGCTAGCGATTGTTTTCTCCAGCATCTCCAGCCACGAGCCGTTCGACGTCGAACGGTACGAACTGCTCGCCACGGGCTTCACCCGGACCTTGTCGAAATCCGAAAATTTCCTCTCTCCTTCCTCCTCCACCTCCTCCTTCGACTTGCCCACCTCCTCTTCGCCACTCTTCTCCTGCGTCGTTTTTTTGCTCGAGGACTCCTTCGCCGCGTCCTCCTCGGAATTCGCGCTTTCCTCCTCCTCCTCTTTCTCCTTGTCCTCCAGATTGCAGAATTTGCGTTTTTTCGAAGAGGCCTCGGTTTCGTGCTGCTTGCCGTCTTTGAGCCTGACGCTTTTCGTTCGCGCGAGCAAGGTGTCGAGGGCGAGCTGGAGGTTCGCGGGCGGCTTTATCGGCGTGCTGCCGCTGCTGCTGTAGACGAGGGCGAGGGCGCGCAAGTCACCGGTCAGCCTGAACGCGGAGGCCTGGATGTCGACGACCTCGACCATCGAGGTCAGCGAGCTCACGAGGTTGTCGATCAGGGAGCACGTTTGCTCCGTGAGCACGTGGTGCGCGAGTTTCGGGAAAAAGGCCTTGAGGAAGCCGTGTATCGCGGGCACGCTCAACGAGGACCTCTCGTCGAGGAGCACGGCGTCCATGTAGTCGACTGTGTACGAGGAGCAGAGCAGGGTGTTGATGTGCTTGCGGTCCAGGTGGCCCGACGAGTGCACGTCGAGCCAAAGTTTCGGGAACAGGGATAAGTGCAACGGGACGCCTGGAAGCGAAATTTTTGATGTTCGTTTTTAGAAAATTCGCCCTTCTTTTTTCGGCGGTACGAAAATTACCGAACGTGTACATTTGGTGATTATGAAAATTTTCATCTGCGAAATTTGAGAATTTCGAAGTTTTTGGGAATGTCAAAAAATTTCGAAGTTTAAAAGTTACCAAATTCTGTTCCAAAAATGATAGACAAACACACTCATGTGTTTGTCTATGTTAAATGTGACAAACACATTTATCAATTAATGTTTAAGTTGCATTTATATAAAATAACTATATTGCGCCATATCTTTATTAATCTACGTATGTATATTGGTTTAGCCCGTTGATTGATAATAAATAATAAATGATAAAAATTAAGAAACGAATTTTTTTAAATAATTCACTGATTCTATAAAAATTTTGCCTGTTTTTATAAAAACTACTAGGGAATTTATAGATTCTCTCATTCCCATGCGTGTTCAAAACTGCAATGTTGACTTTCATTCCAAACGAAAGCAAAAATAAAACAATCCACCAATTACCTTCGAACCCGAGCATCGCGCTGAGATTGATCAGGGTCTCCGACATACAATCGTTATTAATCGCCAGTCGGCACATCAGGTCGATAAGATCGTGATACGGCATGTAAAATTCGATGAGCGCGTTGTCGTAGTCCGGGTCGAGGCCTTTGGTGGCCTCCAGCTGCGAGTGCGGGACCGCCATTTGCACCATAGGCCGCGCGGGCCTCGACGACATTTTCCCGTGGGGCGTCGACTTCCGCGGCAAGTAGGGTCCCGGCGGCACGGCCGCGTGCGACTCCTGCAGGGCAGCGTGGCAATGCGACAAGAGCGGGGCCAGGATCATGATCGCCTCCGTCGGCACCAGCATCACGAACTCCTTCAGCAAGTCTATAGCGAGGTTTCTCATGTCGGGCGGGTTGTACGTGTTGAGCAAGGTGGCGAGCTTGCGCAGGACGTCGGGCCACTCCTTGCAGTTCGAGAGGATGCTTCGGGTGTCGGGGGGACTGTTGCGAGCGGTGCGAACGCACCGCACGAGCTCGGCGATGATGGCGATGAGCTCGGTCAGGTCGCCAGCCACGTGGCACGCCGTCGCCTCGTGGTACATGATGTGGAGCATGTGAAAGGCCTCCAGGGCCATGCACAGGCCACCGTTGTAGACCACGTAGAGGCGGTCGTCGTCGGTATCGATGAGGATCCTGCGAGATAGTTATAAGGGGCCGTTTACATATTACGTAACGCGGGAATACGAAACGGTCCAGACACTTTCTTCAGAAAGTTGACTGTATTCGGAGTACTGAAACAGTTCACTGTATTGGAAATGATTGTATTAGGAAAGACTTCAGAGTTCAGAATTATTTTACAAAT
>JAPYZK010010058.1:0-16152 GCA_030522785.1 Platygaster equestris | reverse complement strand
ACAATCAGGGGCGTAGTATGCAAAGGAGATTTTTCGGGGGCTTCAATATTGTAGTTTTTGTTCTTTTTCTTGATTTTTAACATTCATTGTGAAAATTGTATGACGAATTCAGTTAGGAAATCTTCACCAATTAATATATTTAAACCTTCACACATTTTCCTGGGAAGCAAACTTATAAACGAAAAATTGAATTTTTATTGTGTAAAATCTGAATTTCTGAGCTTTCCTTAAAAATTTTTACTTCCGAACATTTTTTGATTTTGCGAGAATCTAAATGATGAATTCATATTTTCGTTTAACATTCGAATTCGATCTGGTAATTATGTCGGAAAATCGTCATATCTAAAATCAAATCCCACTTAATAATGACCTCCTTATTTTCTTGCAGGTTCTCGAAGTACTAAATAACCTGAACAACCATTTCCTATTCTTCCTCTCATGGATCGGACACAATTTGGCATTCCAGCAATCGCCCAAAACACTGATATTCACGATAACATGCGTTGTGATCACAATCTCAATCGCACTGTTGGCAGTTTTGAAAAAATGGAAAAACAAAGAATTTTTGCCGGAGGTCAAACAGTTCGTCGGCGTTGGTACAGGAAAACCAAGGTTCCGGAAGCGTGACAAGGTTTTGTTTTACGGTCGAAAAATGCTGCGCAAAGTCAAATCAATAAGCGGGCAAGTTCCCGGGGCAGGACCTGGACGAAAACGAAGGATCGTTATGAGGTTCGCCAGGAGGTTGTTGCAGTTGCGAAAAGACACGGTGCCGCAGCAACTGAAAGTACTGGAACCACCCGCGGAGTACCTGGAGGAAGATTTAGGAAAACCCGGAGATAAAGTGCCAGCCGACGCTCTGTACCTGCTGCAGAGCATACGTGTCTTCGGGCACTTTGAGAAACCCATTTTTCTGAAACTGTGCAAACATACGGAAATCATGAATTTGCCGGCTGGTAGTACGCTCTTCAAGATCGGCGACCCCGATGAGAACGTTTTCATTGTACAACAAGGATTGCTGAATGTTTATATCACTGGATCCGATGGATCGCAAATTTCCCTGAAGTTGGTAAAAACTGGGGAATCCGTGACGAGTTTGCTGAGTTTCACAGATGTCTTGACTGGGCATACAAGCACGTATAAAACTGTTTCTGCCAGAGCTGTGGAGGATTCGGTCATCGTGAAATTGCCCATGAATGCTTTTCCAGAGGTGATTTTTAGGAAGTTCTAAAGATGCGACTTATTTGTTAATTAGAAGTTTTATTAACAAAAATCCTGAGGCAGGACGCTGATTATTATTTTATACATTTTTATATTCGTATCGGGAGGTCCTGGGTTCGACTCCCGGCTCGGTGTTTTTTTTTTCTTGCAAAAACCATTTTAATCGCCAATTAATAACAAAACTTACTGTGAGTATCGAAAAACATGGATTTTGGTTCCTATCAACAACCCAGTGATAAAGAAACGTTTTCAGTTATACATTTTCATGTATTTTATAAAGTATGTCGACACATTATGTTTTGATTTTATCATTTTTGAGTTTCATTCACTTGAATTCAAATTTTTGAAAATCGAAAGTATTTGAATGTAAATTTTTTAGTCGATTTGATTTTCAAAGATGAATCTTCATATTTGGAAGTGCAAAGTTTTTTTTAAGACGTCGTTTGAAAACATTTACTGTCGCAGATCTTCAAAGAGCACCCAGACGCATTCATTCGAGTCATTCAAGTGATCATGGTGCGCCTACAACGCGTGACATTCACCGCTCTTCATCAATACCTTGGACTCTCCGCAGAATTAGTCAACCAAGGACCGCATAAGAAAAAGCACAGCCCTTTTTCCGGATCGCCGGTTAGGTCTAGGACTCGTGAAAATTTTTCGAACCTTGCTTCCGAAAATTTCATCAACTATGACCAGCAAGAACATGTAGATTTATCGCACAAAGAGACGTCCAGTGCCAGTATTTCCCAGCCAGTGCCAATCGTCATTAATAAAAAGTACGATCCGAAGGTTTTTTAATTTGTAAATATAAAAATGTGGAAATTTCAAACGTCAGAAATGAAATTTCGCAATGATACCGAAACTTCGGAAATAAAATTGTCAGTTTTTGAATTCTGAAATTTCAAAAATTCTGATTTAAAAAAAGATGAAAGAAATTCAATCGATCTAAAAATTAAAAATCAGATTTTTAAGATTCAAAATATATTCACATCAAAATAGTAAAATTGAGGATTCAAACTTGAAAATTTTAAATTCCAATCCTTTTGGAATTTTCAGATTTGAAATGCTCGGTTTTTACATACTCGTATTTTGTAACTTTGAAATTTTCACAACAAATTCTAATGTCAGTTTTTAAGATAAAATCAATTCAATGATTAAATAGGTCATTAGCAACCTCATTTATTTAGTTTTGTTTTGTAATTTCGCAGCTCACATGATCTTCCGACTTTCGTGAACTCGTCTGGGCCTTCCAGAAAGTGCTCGAGAAACGAGGCGTTGCAACATCTCGACGAAGCTCAGGTTGTCCAATTAGCGACTGATGCGTTTGTACGAGAACTTGGCTTAGATGACGATTTTCTTGTAAAAGACAAAATCCAAATTCGTGAGGTACCAGCTGGGACTTACCTTATGAAAGAAGAATCTCACAAAGTAAGAACGTTTTACTAATGAATGAATCTGTATCATGTTTTCGAATATTTCTGTTTGATTCATTGATATAGACATTTCCGAGAAAACGTCGCAATGACTGAATATTTTTAACTTAGGACGTCGCCTTGGTATACGTCGTATCCGGATCATTAGTCATCAGTCAGCGAGTCACTGAAAATCGATGTACAGGGGAAGTGCACATGTTCAGCGCACATCCAGGCGAAATAGTTGGCGGTTTGGCTGTGTTAACTGGGGAACCCTCGTTTTATACGATTCGAGCTAAACATGCAAGTTGTATCGGATTGTTGAGCAAACCCACATTTTTCGCAATTATGCGAGAGAAACCAACTGTCGTGTTGGATGTCGCACATACGATCGTTCGGAGACTTAGTCCTTTTGTCAGACAGGTAAATGATTCATAATGTAAATGATTTGTCCAATTATTACTTTATATTTATTTATACTCTGAGCAAGTATTTATTTTTTGAATCATACATTTCGAGCAATACTTCAGGGAAAAATTTCACTAAAAACCAAAAACTAACCGTAAACGCTGATTTTCAGGTGGATTTCGCACTGGACTGGTTATTTTTGGAAAGCGGTAGAGCCGTTTACCGACAAGGTGACGAATCCGACTCGACATTTATCGTTTTAAGCGGTCGGTTACGGTCCGTCATTACCTACGAAAACGGGAAAAAAGCGCCGGTCGCGGAATACGGCAAAGGTGATTTGGTAGGAATCGTGGAAATGGTAACGCAAACTCCTCGGTCCACGACAGTTATGGCTGTTCGAGATTCCGAGCTCGCCAAACTACCCGAGGGTTTGTTCAACATTATAAAACTGCGATATCCAATCGTCGTAACGAGGCTTATCAATCTCTTGGGCCATCGGATACTTGGAACATGGAAGCAAGCGAAATCTGGAACCAGTAATTCGCAGTACGTTGGATAGGTTACATCAAATTTTTTTTAATTTGTGAATATCGTATTGACGGACACCTTTTTTTTATACAAAGAAAAATCCATGTTTTTAGATACTCCCCGACAGTTTGGTTCTTAATTGACAATTAAAATGGTTTTTGCGAGAAAAAAATGCTGATTGAATTTTTAATACCATTTTAATTGTCAATTAAGAACAAAACTGACTGGGAATATCGAAAAATATGGATTTTTCTTTGTATCAATAACCCAGTGATAAAAAAAACGTTTTCTATTATTTGTATAGCCACGCTGCGACGACTGTAGATTCTCGACCAGCGCAGGTCAACTTTTCAACCGTGGCGATCGTCCCTATTTCCGATGACGTGCCAGTGACGGCTTTTACTTATGAATTGTACCATTCTTTGTGTGCTATTGGAACGTGTTTGAGGTTAACTTCAGAAGTTGTTAGAAAGGTAATGCTCGTAAAAAAAAAGAATACAAATTGTAGGATATCAGGTTTTACTGAGGATTTTTTACTGAAATCTAACATACTGAATTTTGTTTCTGCAACCAACATTTTTTTTTCAATAGACACTTGGAGGTACGATCTTCGATTCGGTAAACGAGTACAGATTAACGTCCTGGCTCGCCCAACAAGAAGATCAGCACAGAATTTCTCTTTATCAATGCGATTCGAGTTTCACACAGTGGACCCAACGATGCGTACGTCAAGCCGATTGCATTTTCATCGTTGGCCTCGGAGACCGACCTCCCACGTTGGGCCGGACCGAACGGGAAATCGAGCGACTGGCGATGAGGACGCAAAAAGAACTCGTCTTGCTGCACAAGGAACAAAGCGGACAAAAGCCGACCAACACGGTCCAGTGGCTGAACATGAGGTCGTGGGTTTCTAGTCATCACCACATCCAATGCCCCAAGCGCATGTTCACCAGGAAATCGCAATACCGACTCGTGTGTATTCATTTAACATTTGTTTTCACAATTTTGAGTGACTCTGATCAACATTTTATTTGTTTTTCTCTAAAAAAGTTTCATTAGAGCGATAACTCAAAATCGTGATTAATACCGAAGTCGATCGTAACAAGAGAAAATGTGAAAAGTCATTTTTTAATTGAAAACGTTTATTTATCATTGGGTTGTTGATACAAAGAAAAATCCATGTTTTTCGATGTTCCCAGTTAGTTTTGTTCTTAACAGGCAATTGAAATGGTTTTTGCGGGAAAAAAAGCCACTGAGCCGGGAATCGAACCCAGGACCTCCCAGTTTCATGTCGGGTGCTCTAACCAACTGAGCTACTTGGGAGCTACTTTGGTTAGAGCACCCGACATGAAATTGGGAGGTCCTGGGTTCGATTCCCGGCTCGGTGGATTTTGTTTTTTCTCTTGAAAATCATTTTAATTGCTAATTAATAACAAAACTGTCTAGGAACATCGAAAAATATGAATTTTTTATTTTCATTTTTTGAAATATTCAATTTTCAAATTTCGAGATACTATTGTACATATATATAAATATAGCATAGGTTTCGCTATGCATTTTTTTTTGTTCTCGATAATGAAACTTGTTCTTTTCCAAATTTTGTTCCAGAACGAGCTTTATTCCAAAGTATTGATGTCAGAGCCAAACGTGCATAGTGATTTTAGTAGATTAGCACGTTGGCTCACGGGGACGTCGGTGGGTCTAGTGCTTGGTGGAGGTGGTGCTCGAGGCGCAGCTCACGTTGGCATGTTGAAGGCCATCCTCGAGGCGGGCATTCCCATCGACATGGTCGGTGGTGTCAGCATCGGGGCGTTCATGGGCGCTTTGTGGTGTATGGAAAAAAACATCACTACTACGACTCAAAAAGCTCGCGAATGGTCCAAGGTTAATTTCGTAACTGCTAAAATGTTCGTACTGGACTTGGGAAATAATCGCTCGTTTTTGATAACATTTTTTTTTTTTTTTTTTTTTTCGGAAACTTTACGTTAAGTGTTCAGTGTAATTATTGAGTGATTGTGAGTCATTTTTTATGAATAACTCATCCCTAGTCTGATGAATGTCACTGAGTGAAAATTGGTGTTGGTACTTATGTGATTGGAGTGTTTATAGAAAATGACTCAATGGTGGCGACAAATGCTTGATCTCACTTACCCGATGACTTCCATGTTTTCTGGAAAAGACTTTAACAACACGATACAAAGTACTTTTGGCGACGTGTACATCGAAGACCTCTGGCTCCCTTATTTCACGATCACCACTGACATCACTGCATCGAGCATGCGTACTCACAAACATGGTTTGTACTGAAATGCCACATGAAATAATGTCACTTATAATAGTTATCGTATATTTTACCTCAACATGGAGTACATTTTGTATACATGTGACTTATATATGACCTATAGTTACAGTCTATGTAACCTATGTATATATACTTGAAAACAAAAGGTTACAGTGTCAGTTGCCAATTTTTGATCATCAGCCAATTACTTTGTAAATTTGTTCGCTAGATTTTTCTCATGGAATTGTGGAGAATAATCCAGATGAAGTATTTTTTGAAACACTTGTACAATTTTATAAAATTTGAAAACCAAAGTATCTTATGATCTATAGGTCAAATATGAGTGAAGTGACACTTTTTGACTTGAAATAGGTGACATTTTTTCGAAGGGATCCACTACAATTAATTCTTTCACCAATGTTCATCTTTTTTTTTATTGTGTTAAATCGTAAAAAAAGTTTTCTTTTTTGCTAATAACAGGAAAAACGATTCAAGTCCACTTTTTTATCATATATTTTTTGCTAACATTTTTCTTTGTTCTAATGTTTTGATTTTTGTAAAGAGGACTTTTGCGATTTTCCTTTTCTTTGCTTGAAATAACACGAAGAACTTCGTTAACGGGAGTGAGCTCTGTGAGGGGAAATTGGAAACAAAAAAATTAGTTGTTGACGTACTCTCCATTAGTAATTGTAAACGCGGCGAGAAGGCACTTTTTTATTTTCTTTGCTTTTTCTTGCCTCAGATTTTTTGATGTGTGAACATCTTTATTTTTCCCAGTTACGTTTATGATCATGTATGTAAGGTGTGAATGCGTATCAGTGCAATCTCAAATAGTGCTGGTATCAGCTGCAAAAAAGCTGGTTCTTAAAAATAAGTTACGTGCCGTAAAGGCGCGAATTCAGACAATTATGAAATTAGAAAAAATTGGTCGATATTAGAGTTTGAGAACATTAATATTAATATTTAAAACTGAAAACTTTAAAACACCAAATTTTACATAAATAGACATTTGAATGATTGCTGATTTAGGAGATAGGGGAAATTACACTGCATGGCAGTTAAATTATTCGGGTTTCTACTGTCTATGCAATTTAAATAAATTTCACGAAGATTAATATTAATTTCTGCTTTGGATGAACAACAATAAATTGGGTAGAAGTGTGCATGCTCATGAGAAGCATTATTTGAGGGTTCAAAAAAAATGGGCAAGGTCTCGGAACGAAGGGAACGAAAGTTAGGAGTGGCACTGTTCGAGGTTGCACTATACGTGAATCGTGAAAATTTCATGTGATTAATAATACATGTTTAGGATCGATGTGGAGGTACATTAGAGCTTCGATGTCATTGTCTGGTTATATGCCTCCCATGTGTGACCCAGTGGATGGCCACCTTCTACTCGATGGCGGGTACGTCAATAACCTCCCAGGTATATTATAAAACGCACATTTCAAAATTTTTCTTCTGGTTACACAAACTCGGGTATCCAACAGACACCAGGAATCTGAAAATTGAAATATCGTTATGACATAATAACGGTTTTGAGGATTTTTTGAGATTTGAGAAACTGAACACATAACCGAATCGAAGTGCAAAAACGAATTTCTAACATTCCCGAAGAATCGAAAAAGTCCAGAAATATTTTCCTGAAATTCTGTTGGATACCTACAAACTAAACAATAACCAAAACAATGAATAAATCCACGTTACACTAAAAACTTATTCATCTAAAATAACAGGGGTCGTAGGTGTGTAATATAGGTAGGCTCGAAACAGTCGAGAGTAATCAGAAATTAACAAACGTATATCGACTGTCAATCTAGCTGGGAAAAGGTCAAAAAATATTGGTAGAATTAAGGGGGAAATGTTCGAATTGATGTTCGTTTGTACAAAGCTCGCTCCCGTTGATAAAAGATGTGCTGGTGGAAAAAAGATAAAGGGAATAATAGTAACGGTTCAGGTAATCTGAGCCAGGTCTTCTCTGGAGGTACGCTCGTGCGAGTATGACTTTTGCGGGCGTCTTTCCTCCAATTTGCGATCCAACTGATGGCCATCTTTTAGTCGACGGGTGTTACGTTAACAATGTCCCAGGTATGAGCTTTTTGGATTGTTTTAATTATTCTTTACGTTGGGTTTGATGGTGTGGGGCGGGGGGGAAGAAGGTGTACATACATACGTGTATATTTTTTTTTTTTAGTGAAAAAGAAATTAACGCTTCGGAATTTGGAATAAGTCACAAAAAATTTTGAGAGGTTTACGAAAACTTGGAGTTTCGGGTATTTCTTGTCCTAGAGATTTTTTTTTTTTAAGTTGAAAAAAAAAACGTCTAGACATTATGAGAAGTAATAAAATATTAGAAATATTAGCAATATATCAGTAGAAATTTAGGACAGTAGAATACATTTTCTCGACACATGCTGAATTTTTAGAACTATTGAATTTAATTTTTGAATACGAATTTGTTGTTTTTTTTTTCTTGTTTTTGTGAAATGGTAAAAGTTTCTAAAGAAAAAATTAAATTCCTTTAAATTCTGTAAAATCCATCAAATTTTTTAGCAACACAATTTTTTCGAAAATATTGTAAGTTTTTGAAAAGTATTCTGTAGTATCATAAACTTCTGGGAATTCCGTTAAATGTTTTAGAACTTGGAAATCTCAAAACGATTTGTATGCATTTCAACCAGTTTTACAAGTTTATGTTGTTCATAGAAAATTATTCGAAATAAAAACATTCGAAAAAATATATCGAAATTTCTACAAAGTCCCAATAATTTTGAAAAATATGAAATTCGGACTCAGTGCAGGGCAATTCTCAACAATTTGGGCAATTCGAAATAATTCTCAAGCTAAGAGAATTCATAAAATCAAATTTTTGGGTGTTATCCTGTAGTTAACTGGAAATCAAAATGTAAAGTAAATTTCGTTTTTACTTATGATACAATTTTGTCTGACACCAAAAATGTCTTGACTCCGAAAAACCAAAATTGCGGAAGGTTTTTGGAAGTTTTGTTTTAATCGGTGTGGGATAATTCCTATCGATGATGTTGATAATGAAGGCGTTTTGATGTTATTTTTTCTCCAAGCTGACGAAATGTTGAGGCAAGGTGCGCATCACATTTTGGCGATCGATGTGGGCTCGCAGGATGATACGGATTTGACGAATTACGGTGATTCCTTGTCGGGCTGGTGGTTGCTGTGGAAGCGGTGGAACCCGTTCGTGGAGACCGTGAAGGTGCCGAATTTGCCCGATATACAGTCGAGGCTGGCTTACGTGAGTTGCGTGCGTCAGCTCGAAGAAGTCAAAAACTCGGATTATTGCGAGTACATCAGGCCTCCCATCGACAATTACAAAACCCTGCAATTCGCGAGTTTTGACGAGATCAAGGACGTCGGGTATCATCATGGTGAGTGGTAAAAAATGTAGAACAGTTTTTGAAAAATATATTAATATAAAATATTAATTTTTGATTATATCGAATATATTTGTCGCGATAAAGTATTTTCATGGTTTTGTATTTAGTTTTCTGAAATACCCTACTGTTTTGATATTTTCAATCTGAATTTTCAAAATGACGTCAACATGTTATTTTGAGAATGGAACATGAAAATTGCAGATTTTGAAACACGATATTTTGTTCTGTAGGAAAAACGTATTTCGAAGGGCAGTCGAAAGTAGGAATATTGCCTCGATTCAACGCTGATCGAGAAAACGCTAGGGCGATGAGAGCTAAACGTCAAGCTGCGGGACAACCAGCCTCGTCTTCGTACACGTTCACGGACTTGGCACAAATGGTCTGTAAAGTGTCGCGAGGCGATCGTTTCGTCGACCCCGACATTGATTCCGACTCGGATGAGATGGAATACGAAGCAGATTTGGAAGAAGATGCTCAAGAAGTTGGATACGCTTCGGAGCCCACCGCTGGATTTTTGGATCGAGTAATGACTTTTACACTCGAGTTGAATGATAATGATCGTTGAATGATTTAAAGAAAAGCTGTTTGTTTGACAAGGTGTGACAGTAGGCAATTTCCGAATAGTGTGAAGATGGTGTCACGAGCCGAAGGCGAGTGATGCCAGCACACGATTCGGGGATTGCCTGTTTCGCAACATGTCAAACACATAGCTTTTCATAGCGAGTCTAGTGAGTCCAATTTTCGGCGTTTACGAAGAGATACCTCAATTTCTATAAATCTTGGGCAAAATTAATTGAATAATTAGCAAAAACTGTTGCTTCGTAAAAAAGCATATTTCCGCTCCTCGTTACATAATGTCTATTTTTTGTAATTTTTGTATGGAAAGATAATATAGGGAAAAACATGAAATCTTTTGGATCTAGTGCATAAACACTCATTTCGAAACACTGTAGTCGAGTAAGTAACAGAAACTGAATAATTAACAGTTTTATTATCTGATTTTCAGAGCCCTGAAGAAAAAGGACTCAGAAGAAGAACAGGAACTTCGCTGAGTTTATCCGACACTGAAGCAGAGTCGGAAATAGAATATCGTTCACAACTGTTTTGAATGTCATAGAAAATTGGTAAGAGGCAAGATTTTTTAAAACACAATTTATAGACAACGATAATACAAAAATATTTCATCAGCTTTTACAAATACGTGAACTAATTTGTGACACATATGCATGCATGTCCCTTTTGAACAAAAAAGTTGCTATAAATTAATTGGCGATTTAAAAAATATCTTCATGTTAGATCATTGGAAAAAATCACTTATCTTTGATACTGCTACTCAACTAGGTAACAGAAATTGAATAATTGACAGTTTAATTATCTAATTTTCAGAGTCCCGGAGGAAAAGGACTCAGAATAAGAACGAGAACTTCACTCAATTTATCCGACACTGGGGCAGAGGTGGAAATAAACCATCGTCCGAAAATGTTTTTACTGTCGATAAAAAATGTGGTAAAAGGCAAGATTTTTTAAAACAATTTATTGACAACGTTGATACGAAAGTTTCGATTAATTTTAATAAAGCACAGTCACGTCAGAGTACAAAAATTTAACGAATTCCTGCAAGTGGAAACCTTGTTTCTGCGTGGACTCAAGTTAATAATTGTAAGTAAGGTCTGTAAGTAAACTTGATAATAACTTGTTACAAAAATATACAACGAGTTTGTTGTTATTTAAAAACCTAAAAAATCCTTTTCTCTATTACAGTGCGCGCCCGCAATGCCGCCTCTCTCTGTACACATTTGCGGCCCACAAAAGGCAAAAAGAACTGTGGCAGTATTACGGGCGCGCATTTTATATAATTTTAAATTCGCAATGTCGCTATCCGATGTCACAACTGCGTTTTCATCGTTAAATTCGGATCCAGAACAGCTAGTGCTGCTCCAACCAAATGCAAAGACCCAGTTACGAGAACTTTTGGTTTTCCTATGGAAATCATTGATTTATCTTCTATCAGTTTTAAAAACTCATAAAAACTATCAGCTGTTCTGGCATCTTTCCCCCAAAAATCTCGATGTCTCTGGCATTTGAGCTTTTGTCCATGTGAACTGAAGATCGCGCTTTTTTGGTCCAATGTACTCGCAACACCAGCTATGTTAGGTATAAAATATGCCGAATCAAACTCGATCTTACGTAAAATACTCAAAAACTCGTTCGAATCGCGATCACCGGTGACATTAAAAACCAAATATTTTTCTCCTTCACTTTTCCCTATCGCATCCTGGAACCAAGTCACGCAACTTGCGATACTCTCACTAGTGTGCGCTCCATCCAGGTAAAAATCCGCAATCTTTCCGTTATAAATTTGTGACCTGCCAGGCCACCTACATTCAGACATCGCAGTTGCGACCTTGTCGAAAAAATCCGAAGAATTCCCCAGGTGATCCCCATTAGAAATCTTCTTGTTAATTTGATACCTTTTTCTGTTAATCTTCGGGTGTGTCATCCAACAACGCGCTAATTCAATAGCTAAAGAAGCATTGAAAAACTGGACGTCGCTTTTGATTCCTAGAGTTGGAAGCCCATTTTCCCAGGGGTAATCTTCTAAATTACGTACGACTACTAAATCACAGTTTTTCTCAACCGATCTGCTTTTCAAGACATTCATGGCTTCTTCGGGTTGGGGCACCGTGAAAGCTGGCGCGTTTCGTTTGAAAATTCCCCCTTTGTTGTAGGCTATTTCTTCCAGGGTATTGCCGAGGACTGAGGTATGTTCCAGCCCCAAACTCGTAACTCCTGTGCAAACCGGGTTTCGCAGGATGTTCGTGCAATCGTGTTCGCCACCGATGCCGACCTCGATTATGGAGACGTCGAGATCGCTTTCGAGGAACAAGTGGAACATCATTATTGTGAGGAATTTGAAGTACTGGGGCATGTCTTTCTCGTGTTCTCTGCGCTCGTGCAGGACTTGGTAGACTTTCCAGAAGTAGTCAGTGAAGATCGTTTCGCTGATGGGATGGCCATTGACGCGGAAACGTTCCCGCACGCTGACGAGGTGAGGCGAACTGAAGAATCCGGTGCGGTATCCGTGCTTTCGGAGAATGGATTCCACGAAGACACAGGTCGATCCTTTGCCTTTGGTGCCCGAAACGTGGATCACGGACAGCTTGTCAAGTTGGGCGCATGTAAGACCGGAACTGGAAATATTAACACCATGAATATTGAATTGAGAATGAGTTTACCTGAGAATTTTTGTGCAGAGTTTATAGAAATGTTTCGGAATTTTTAACTATTACGAATTTCAACGAGAATTGAAACATAGAAATTTTAACATTAAACGATTTGAGGAGCTTGATAAAAGCTGAATTAAGGATTTTAAAACTGTTATTGTTTGAAAAATCCAAAATTTGTTTTCACCTCCATGCTAAATTTGATCATTTTTTAAATATATTATCCCAAATAACGTTGCAGATCATTTTCTCTACCGCAATAAGTATTTTTCGGTGTCTTCTCGGGATGAGATGCAAGGTGATTTCTGAATTTCCTTTAGTGTGGCTGCATTACTTTGCAAAGTATTCAATGTTGCAAGAGTTTCCTGAAAAAATCAATTTTATTCATTTTTTGAAAATCCTGGAAGTATAAAAAAACTTACTATATAAGTATGGTGTATGCTTCTTTTTCCTTGGGCATCTATCGCCTGGGTGAACATCTTGATAACTGGAAGAAAACGGATGATTTTTCACAGAGCATTACATAAAATGCTGATGATGTAGTTCTATGTCAAAGGTTAGCGATAAAGTGGATAAAGTGGTTTTATCAATTCATAAGCTAGAAAAAAATCTCGTATAAACCAGTTTTCTGATCAATATTCTTTCAATTTATCGATAAGGACGTCGGAACATATTTTTCGCGTTTTCAGCGTGGAAAATGCCATAACGAAGCTGGAAAATTATTTTAAAAAAATCACATTTTTCAGAACCAAAATTTTCAAACTGTAAACTATAAAAATTGACATTTTTAAATAAGGGGATTAAATTTACTTGTATGAAAAATTTTTACTTTGCTCGTTTAAAAGGTAAACAAAACGTTGTCACATATATTTCGAATTCGTTTCTTCGAACATATGTAAGTGACAGTACAGGCGAATATTGAAAATGGAAAACTCAGTACCTGACACAATATTTTGTAACCGCCGAATGGAAATCATTTTCTCCTTGAATTACTAATATCACCTTACATTCAGTGCAAAATGTTAACATGTGGGTGGTGTTATAAAATGTAACCTAAGATAATTTTTTAAACATATAATATACGCGTAAAGAAAGAAAAATTTGCTATAACATATTTTCGGCGATTGAAAAAAACCTACCGGTTAACAAAATAATATTTTCGAAAAATTTATAGGTAAAAAATTATGTAAATAAACATTTGATTTGGTTTAAATTTTCCGCGAAAAGTCAGCTGTTTCTTGCAAATTGTTTGCGCACGCGCAAGATTGAGTCATACCGATACTCATGGCCACTAGAGAGAGAGAGAGAGAGAGAGGTCATTTGGCCAACATCTACGGTGTGCAGCGATTTGAGACGGTCAGATTAAATTGATTGAAAAAAGATAGAACATGGGTACACCGAATGACCGAAAGTCACTCTTGCGCACGCCCCACTAGCGAAAACGCTTTCGAAGCGCACACACTAATGCCATTTTTGTAGTGCACAACTGTGCACGATCATCCACAAGGCGATCAGAAGCATTTGAAATCCTAATTTTTTACAGAAGTGACTCTCTTGAGTAATAAATCATTTTTTAGAATTAAGATTTCATAGAAAATCATTTTTTAGAATTAAGATTTCATAGATGTGCACATTGCCTTTGTTGCGTGGCATAATTATGCTACGAGTTCGGAACGCTGAGCGGGTAGTACTTTAGAATTAAGATGTGTTGCCATTGATGAATTTGTGACCGTTAATGATGTAGTTCTGCGCTGTTACGCATAGGGCCTTCAGAGACTTCGAGAATTTTTCGATTTTTTTCGCGTCATAGAAGAATGCAGCAACTGCATTTTTTTTCTTGATTACTTTAGATTCAAACCCATTTGGGATGAAAAATTTAAGAACATAGCAGGCTCCCTCAACCCTTTCAATGACGGCCGGGTACTTCGTGTGCGTCGGATTTGTTCCCTTGTACGGAGCAACAACGATTGAGCCGATACCGAGAGTCTGCACTCTGCTCAGTCGGGTTACTGTCTCTGAAAGTAAAAATAGTATTTCATGTAGACGATACGAACGTAATAAAATTAATATCGTGAATATACAGGGTTTCTCTTTATCATCTCAGGAAAGAGGAAAAAGATAACGAATTTTATGAAGTTTTCACGTGATATTGAAGAAAAAATTATTAGTCAAACTTGCAGCGCAGAGAAATGACTGACTGACACAAAAGAAATAATAGTACATTGTGCGACTAGGGCCAAAAGTGGCCGATATGAGGCCGCACTCGACAATCTTCACTAAAACACGTTCAACCGGGACGCCTGGATTGGAAATAATTCTAAATTAGATTAGATTTCAGCAGGCTCTCGGAACCTTGAAGAATATAACAAACCGCGTATTTTGGTGTAAAAAATGAGTGTCTAGATGGCCAACTCGCTTATCGGTGCGACTCTGAAGCATATAATACACGTTTCAGCAGGACGCCTGGATTGGAAATAATTATAAATTAGATCAGATTTCAGCAGAAATCTGTCTTAGTCTTAGAAATTTAGATTTTTGGCCCCCCTACCCCCCCCCCCCCCTGGATCCACCACTTATATCCGATTCATCTAATTTAAGAAATTGACCAATTTTTTTGTTCTGCGGAGTGAATGTCATGTTTATAAATTTCAAGTGTGTTATTTTATTACATTATATTTACTTGCGGATCTCATTTCTCGCAAAATCGAGTCATTCATCAAAGTCAACTTCCATATTAGTATAAATTGAAAATATTTCGGTAAAACGAAAATTGATGAAAGCGTGCGAAACACGCTTTCCTCGGCATTTCGAACTATTGTTCGTTCAATTTCCATTATACTTGGGAAGGCGGAGATGAAGTGGTCCAGTTAGGAAATGCAAATACACCAAAATTGGATCGCACCCGTTATATTGATTAACAATTCGAATTGGAAAGGGTAATATTTGAAATACAAATTGGAATACCATTTTTCTTCGTTCACTTCAAAAAGGGATTTTCAAATGCAAATATCTGCTAATTGAGCACTTTTCGAAAACTGCGAAACATGTTCCATAAATTCTTTGAAACGGAATAAAATTATAATCATCTGTTTTTTTTCTAGATATCCTGCTGAGATACGAGCAATGATATAAGATTCCATATTATTGTCTAAAGTTGAAATTTCGAAAATTTTCGAAATTTCTCCAAATTTTCGAAATTTTTGAGTATTTTTAGAATTTCTCGAAATATCTAATAAAATTGTGGATAATTGTTGTAGTTTTTAAAAATATTCAGAATTTCTGTAATTTTTGTAAATTGTTGAAATTTTTTAACTTTTGTTAGATTTTTGAAAACCTTCTGAATTTTTTGGGATTTTCGAAATTCTCCAAAACTTCCAATATTGTTGAATATTGTTGAAGCTTTGGAAGTTATGTAATTTTTGGAAATTATAAGAATTTTTTCCAATTTTGTGAAATTTTAGAAAATTTTCCAAAGTCTTGAAAGGAGTTAAAATTTTTTCAAATTTCCCAGATTTTCAAATTGCAATTTTTCAAAATTTCCTTAATTGTTGAAGTCTTGAAAATTTTTGTAAGTTCTGCAGTTTTTGTACATTGTTGAAATTCTCCACATTTTGTTAGATTTTTGGAAATATTCGAAATTTTTTGGAATTTTCGAAATTCTCCAAAATTTT
>JAPYZK010010050.1:0-12730 GCA_030522785.1 Platygaster equestris | reverse complement strand
TGAATTTTTAAGAATTTAGAATTTTTTGAGGTACACTACGATTCAGAATTTTGCAACTTTCTGGAGAAAAAGCTATTTTTTATTCATATTTGAATAATTTGAAATTCATCGAACATTTCGAATATTTTGAAAAGTTTCAGAATGTTTGGATTTTCTCACGGGTTCGGGAATTTCCGGAATTTCGGATTAATTGCAAATGTTCGGATTTGTTAGAAAATTCGTGTTTTTCAAATTTTAATAACATTTTTGTTGTAATCGTACATTATTCTGTTTAGGAGATCGGATTTTCCAATGTATTTTCAAAATTCGAAATTTTTGATAATTTTCAACATTTACGAATATTCAGAAAATTTTTGAATTTTCCTCAATTGAATATTTTTGAATTTCCAAGCTCCGGCAAAAATTGCGAATTTTTCAAGTCCAGGAAGAAATTCCAACTTGTCTAAATTAAAAAAAAAAATTCCAAATCTCTGCTTAAATTTCTGATTTTTCTGAAATTTCTAATTTGAAGAAACTCTAAAGAACAACGAAATTTTCAATGTTCACAAATATTCAAAAGTCTCAAAATTCTGCAAATATCGCAAAATTATCGTCTTTCTTATTCCGAAGAATTCTATATTTTTTGATTTTGGAGAAAAAGTAATTACAAACTTTCCAGACATACACAATTTTGTACATTACAAAAACGCCAAAAAATCTGCATAATCCGAAAATATCAAGATTTCCAAAAATTTTCGCATGCCTGACATAATACGGTCGACTGGTGTAAATTTTAAGAATATTCAAAGTTCAATCCACGTCAATTTCACAAATCTCCAAAAATGGCAAACGAAAAATTGTCTTGGAATTTATTCGGAAATCCATGGTTTTCCGTTGTTACGGTGACTCCATTTGGAACACCTTGTACTCTGAAAGTTCATCCACGATACGTTTTTTCAGCATCAGATCTCATGCACTCACAAAACTCACACTCACAAAAATTTCGCAATGCAAATTAGGTGACGCGTACAAACAATGTACCACAATTTTAACAGGAATGGCGGAATAGGCACGAATCACTCGCTACCTCAACGCTTCACTCATCAACATCTAAAATTCAACTAATTTCCACTTCCAGCAGCAGCTCTCATCTGGCAGAATAACTTAAAACTTTTCATTCAACGCCCGCGAGAAATATGTAATTTCGTGGCCCTACTGAGAGTGGACAAAATAATGGATTACCTGATTGTTGACGTATGCCATGCGAGTGATGAACTCGTTCGCCCACTAGTGGGCGAATAAGCTGTTCACCCACGCTTATCTTAACGACCTATAGCTATTTACTCGCTCACGCTCAGTTTAGCGACCGTTTATGAACGGATAATGGAAACAAGATGGCGGACGAGCGACTCTACATATGTCGAAACGTCAAACTCCCCAACCCTAACCTCAAAATTACAAAACTGTGTATTGCTGCAATGTTTTTGTTGTTGTTTACAAAAGTGTTGTGTAAATTCATAATCAATCCTGATAAAAATCAAAGCATGAAAAGGGATCATTAGTTTTTAACCCCCTAAAGTACGTAGCAATTGTTGCGTCAATCAATCAGGTAACCTATTATTTCCCCCTCTCTCAGCAGGGCCATGAAATCACATATTTCTCGCGGTTGTTGAATAAAATATTGTATGCGACTAGTGGGAGAAAGAGGAGATTCCACTCGCGTGTTGCCGCACTCGCTACGCTCGTGAGGCAGTTTCCATGATCGAGGAATCCCCTCTTTTTCCCACTAGTCGCACAATGTACTATTTCTAACACTTCTGTTTTCTAAAATTTTGGGCCTAAAATTTTCTGTCCACAGAAAGACAACGAAATCAGGAAAGTGAGCCTGAAACCCACGAAGGTACGAATAAATCATTCTCGAGTGTTTCCAAAAAAAAAAGTCGCGTTCTCTCAATACATCGTAATTTCAATTCCAGCTGGAGGAAGACAAGAAGACTGCAGAAAAAGTGGACCTGAAGGTAAGATTTCCGTGTCAGTAATTCATATCACATCCTAGAAATTGCATAAATATGAATTCACACACGAAAACATTCGTCACCACATTGAAACAAATTGTAGCAAATCAGCATCGAAAAGCCAAAACTTCGTAAAATAACGAAACCGAAACTACCGAAAGAAGAAGAACCGGTTGAGAGTTTCCAAAACCTTCAACTCAAGCCGGTATCGAAAACTTTGAAAACGACCGAAAAAACCGCAAATGGCGGCATTGAATTAAAGGTACCGAAAATGGTCCAATTTCGCCTTCTCTTCGTTACTTCAATGTCTCTCAATGTCCACTGAATAATATCTTCCTGCGCTCTTCTGCCGGCTGCCAGATTAAAATCTCGTCGTTCTATCTTCTTCATAATTATATCCCGAGAAAAAAGAAATCGTGTATGAAATCATATGGAAAGAAATTCAACTCCATTTCCAAACAATTCTAAATGAACACAGTATTATGTTCGTTGTCTAAAACCGAGCCATTTTTGCCTGAACTCAAAATTAGCGACGATATCGTCGATCGAAGTTGACCAATGAGCGCTTCCTGGTGTGGAAATCGTTTGGAAACCATTTTCTGTAGACGATTTTCAGAAACGAATTCGTCTGACGACGATCTGACTCTACGGGACGATATTGACGATGTAATCGATCTGCAGACGATACTTTTGGTACTTAGACGATATTTTTCGTCTAGGTGATATATATCCCTAGTGATTCGAGTTTTTATAAGAACCTTTTAAAAAATGTTCATAAAATTTTTATAAGGTTGGTTTTATGAAAGTTTTATGGAATTTGCATTTTTTATGAAGTGGTTTTATGAAAGTTTCATAGAAAAAAACTTTTTTTACACTAATTTTTTTTGATATTTTTAAAAATATGAAAAAATTTTTCTAACCTTTTTTGGATCATTTTGCTGATGTATACATTATTTTCATCAGTTTATGAAGCTCTAGCTCAAATTTCATTTCGAAAGAAATTGAATAATTTTTTGGAGATAGCAGGGATTTGAACTCACGAAATTCAATAAAACGTTTTCCTACGACTCAGACGGTCTTTTATCGAAGATCGTCTATTCTTTAACCGATTCTTACACATGAGACATGCTGATTGGTTGAATTCAGTCGTCTATAATTCCGTAGAATTTGGATTTAGGGAAAAATGTTTAAGAAAATGTTGTCCCAGTTTTTAATGGAGAAGCTATCGTTGATCATTGTTTTAGATAGTTGTGTATGATGATATTATATGAGGAATATTTTTCTTGGGATATATCAAATGTTATGTTTCATTCTTGTGACTATATTCTTCGTCTTGATGGATTCTTCATTCTTTATCTTCTGGCTCTTCATTCTTCTTTCTTTCGTTATTCACATTGTTTCGACAATACTTACACTGCAACACATTTCACAACACACTTATTTTCTCAGGGGCGGATACAGAAAAAAATTTTCTTAATAAATAATTAAATTGATAAATAAATTTATTCTGTACCATGTTTTTAAAATTATTGAAAAATACGAAAAAGTAGCAGTATTGAACAAATTTTAATATAAAAATTTGATATCATTCTATCTGAAAGAATAAAATTTTGGATACGATGAAGCAATTTAAATCGCAAAAATTCAAATGACCAGAATTAATTTTATTTCGCGAAAACCAGCATGTTAAAGTTGAATAATTTTTTATAATTATAAGAATAATCATATTTATTGTTCAATTCCTGGCATTGTTTTTTTTTTGGTGGAGGGGGGGGGAGGGAGGGAGGTTTCTCATTTTAGCCCTTATGGATCCGCGCCTGTCTTTGCTAATTGATTAATGTTAATAATCAATTTTCACTAATACTCCTTCAGGTGCCGAAAAATATTATAACAATCAGAGTTCAGAAGTTCCATTTTCGAGAACGTCTATATTTTTTTTTCAATCATTTACTCACTTGAAAATTACTATCACGATGTTGAAAATAGTGTATTTAATAGATGAAAATTCTTTTCGCAATTCATTAGTTATCAATTAATCACTCGTTATCATTAATATTGTTTATTTCTGTTTACTTTGATAGACTTTTTTTTAGTACACCTTATACGTACACCTTTTTGGTGATATATTATCACTCATTTTGACAACGATTGCGACTCAAGAATTCTAATTGGACACTCTATGGCACTATTATGCACTATTGCAGAATGCACTATTATACGCCATCAATTTTTCTAACTTGTAACACATAAAGTTCATTCTTTACTTTATACTGGTCCTACGAGAAAAAACTCGATGTTACATGAATGATAACCAAACGAAAAAATGAAAACTTTTCCTCTAAATTGCGAGAATTCTCTCTAGAAAATCGAAAAGACGGAAAGATCAGGATCGAAAAAACGCAAATCATTGAAGGCTGACAAAGAAAAAAGCTACGAACTCCCTGAAATTCCCGACTACGAAAGACCAGTGCTGGAAAAACCGCAAGAGTTCGATTTTGGGGAGTATGTTCCGCGCGATAAAACCAAATTGGACCGACCGACGTCTCAGGTAATTAATGATTTTTTTTTTGTTCCCCATTACGGCCCAAAAAACCTTGATCATCGAGTGACATTGCGAATTTTCTTTTTTGTTTCATGTCATCTTGCAGAAGTTCGAGTCTAAGGTGAGAAGAAATTTATGTTATGGATATTCTGATTTTTTTTTCTTGCAACGGACGAAATCCGGGAAGATTTCGTGATACGTCGATTTCCCTAGTGATTCTAGTTTTTATGAAACCGTATAAAAAATTTTTATCAAAATTTTCATAACGTCGGTTTTATAAAAGTTTTATGGAATTCGCATTTTTTATAATGTGTTTTATGGAAGTTTCATAAAAAAAAATTTATCTTATTCAAATTTTTTTTCAATGTTTTTGAGAATATGCAAAAATTTTTCCAACATTTTTTGGATCATTTTGCTAATGTACGTATCCCCATTTTCATCATTTTATGAAGCTCTAGCTCTGATTTCGTTTCGAAAGAAATTTGAAAATTTTTTGGAGGCAGCGGGATTTGAACTTGCGACCTTTGCATCAGAAACCTGATAGTCAACTTTCTTGTCCATCAAAGCTATGTCAATTTGGATGCTCGTTTTCAATTTGAGTTGAAGAATTTTCAAATTCTATAAAATCATATGTTTGTACGTTTTATGATTGCTAAAAAACGTTACGAACTTGATTTTCTATTCCCTTTTGTAATAAAAACGTACCAAATATTACTATAAGAGAAATTCCTTATATCAGGAAAGTCGCTCGAAGCATTCATAAAAATAAACATTTCATGAGAAAATTTAGAGGCTTTCAATTGTTATTATAAAAAAACAGATGGATTGTATGAAAATTGTGATAGATTTGAAAAAAATTTGTTTCATAAATTTTATATGAATCCACTTTATGAAAATCGAAAATTTTTTTATTTAACTTTCGTAAAATCGACCTTATGACAAAAACAAATTTCCATAAATAATTCGCTGATCTTATTAAAATTTCGCCTGTTTTCATGGAGAATACAATCACTAGTGTTATCTAAAATATTATTAACAAAGGTAAAAATTAAATGGATGATCAAATTCATTCTACTGTAATTCTCGGGTTTTTCTGACAGGAAATTCCCTAGTGATTGTAGTTTTTATAAAAACAGGCCAAATTTTTATAAAATCAGCGAATTATTTATGAAAACTCGTTTTTCCATAAGGTCAATTTTATAAAAGTTTCGTAAAATTTTCGATTTTTATAAAGTGGTTTTATAGAAACTCTATGGAAAAAATTTGTTCATAAAATCTGTCAAAATTTTCATACAATTGACCTGTTTTTTTATAAAAACGATTAAAAGTCTTTAAATTTTATTATAAAACGTTTATTTACATGAAAACTTTGCCATTTCAGAAAAATTTTCATATTTTTATTGAAAAAACTTTTCTTATAGAAGAAATTTTTCTTACAGTAATATTTGATACGTTTTTATTACACAAGGGAATAGAAAATCATGTTCGTAACGTTTTTTAGCTATCATAATACATAAAAACATATGATTTCATAGGATTTGAAATTTCTTCAACTCAAATTGAAAATAAGCATCCAAATTGACATAGATATGATGGACAAGAAAGTCGACTATCGGATTTCTAATGCAAAGGTCGCAAGTTCAAATCCCGCTGCCTCCAAAAAATTTTTAAACATCTTTCGATACGCAATAAGATCTAGTCTCATAAACTGATAAAAAATGGCATATACATCAGCAAAATGATCCAAAAAAAGTTAGAAAAATTTTTGAAAAAAAAAAAAAAATTTTATACAAAAATTTTTCATAAATCTTTTCTAAAACCACTTTATAAAAAATGCAAATTCCATAAAACTTCCATAAAACCGATCTTATTAAAATTTTCATAAGGTTTTTATAAAAACAAGAATCACTAGGGTTCTGTAACATGTCCGAACTCTCCCTCACGCTCCACTCAACGAACACTACTCTGCTCTTTCCCCCAAAAAATGTCCAAAATTCCATAACATTCCCAAAAACTCCCCCTCCCCCTAGATCTTCAACATCATAAATCACCAAATCTTCCAAAAGCGACGTCGATCGTTAGCCCAGAACTTGCAGAAAATCGCGAAAAGCAAGCAGAGCGAGTCCGGAGCGCGACACCTTTGGCAAGGCCTGAATGGCCCTCGCGAAATCCTATTTTCGCGTCAAATATCGCGCGGCGAAGATCCTACCCGTAGTTAACGAAAAGCTACCGAGGCGTAAACTTTGGGAACGCAGATTTCTGCACCTATGCAGAAATGCGCGGCCTTCGCTATTTTCAGGAATACTTATAACGGCCGCATTTAGTCGGCCGACACGCGACTGCCGAGTCGCACGAATCGCGTCCAATTAGCGCGATCAATCGGCTGTGATAACGCTCTTCACGCTTTTTCGTTCAGCCGAAAGTGCCGGAAATCAAGGCCCCGGAGATCAAGACCCCGGAGATCAAGGCTCCCGAGGCCCCGAAAATCGAGATCAAGGACGTCACTCCGGTCGGAAGTCGCAGGAGCTCCATCATCCATCCGGGCAGCAACACCGGAAGTCGAAGGGGCTCGCTCATCCCCTACGAGGAATTGGGCCGGAGGCCTAGTCTCATCATCAGCGACGAGGTGAGTTTTTACGAAAAAAAGTTTTTTTTTTTGGAACGTTTTTTATGGTTTTTCAGGGTGTTTGAGGAGTTTCGGAAAATTGTAGGGATTTTTTGAAGGAACCAGGGGGGGGGGGAGGAGAAGTTACCTTTGATTATAGGTTTCATATAATATATGTTGGAAAGTGGTCTTCGGGGTCCTTAAATTCGTGTATTTACGGAACGTTTAACGAATTTTTGAACATTTTCAGGGGTAGGAAGAGTTTTGCGGAATATTTGCAGGGTTTTATATATTTTTCGAATTTGTGATAGGATGACTAGGGATAAGCGACGATTTCTTTTTTTTTGCGAGTTTGATGAATTTTTATTTGGGTTTGAAGCACTATGGGAAATTATGGAAAATTGATGCGGATTTTGAGAAATGTGAATTTTTCTCAATTTTGGATAATTTACGAACATTTTTTCACATTCCGAAGATTATCGCGAATTTTTGTCTTTCGGGCGAGTTCAGGATTTTTGGGTTTTTTTGGAAGTTTTCGTTGATTTGTGAGAATTTTTGAATATTTTCGGGAATATCCTACAATGGGAAAAAAATTGTTAGATTTTGAAAGATTTTTATATAAACAGTGTAATCATTTTTTACTTTTGATTTTCTCTCATTTTTAGCGATTCTTACTAGGATCTTTTGTGTGTTTCTGTAAAAATTGGAAATTTATGTTAATTAATGTGAATAATAATAAATTCATAGTGATGTTTATATGTTGTGAGAATTGTTTGAAAGATTCCAATTATTGAGGATTCCGTAATATTATCATGATAAATTTTTGATTATTCTGGAACTTTGTTGAATTTGAAATAAATTTCAGGAAAATTTACAAAATATCCATGAATTTTTAGACACCTTCGAAAATTTTGGATTTTTTCCGAAAATCTTCCAAAACTGAGTGAAAAACATGAAATCTTCTCAAATACACGAAAATGCGCGAAAGTATTCAGAAATACTTAAAAAAAACGTAGTTTTTACAAAACATAAAAATTAATTATAATCGCTCACGATTATCGTGAATTTATATAATTTTCACGCTCTGGCTTTGTTAAATTCAACATGTTCAAAAATCGTCGGAAAATACCAAAAGTTTCCGAAAATTGTTTAGAACGTAAAAAAACCTACTAAATCCACTGAAATCCATTCAAGTCCAGAAAAGGAATCAGAAGTTCTTATGAATTGTTCAGAGTTGCTAAAAAATCCTTTAAATTGTTCGAATTTGCATATAGCATTTAAATGATCGATTGCTCCAAATTATCGCTAATTTAAAAATTTTCTCGAGTTCGTAATCCTGAATATTTTCTGAAAAACGTTTTGAAGAACTTCAAAACAAATGTAATTTTTTTAATTTATTTAAAAACTTTGTCGAATACCTACAATTTTTCGTAAGTTGTTTAAGACGCGAGACAAAACATCGAGAATATTTGAAAATCTATCAAAATTTTGAATTATACTCAGAAATACTACAAAATCCCAATTCGATCAATTTTCCAAATTTTCAATATGCAGACTGCATAAAAAAGTTGCGAAATTCGAATTCAGTCAACATCTCAATTCAATCGTCTGAAATTTGTGAATTAATTAACTTCGATTTTATTTCCATGAAAATGAATCAATAATAACGACTAAAAATGGTAATTTGTTGATAATTATGTCGCAATGTACTGTTCAATTTCGTATTATAACGTCATTTCTCATACAAATTTTGAGTTTCAATCAAGTTTAAGTCAATTTCCACATTAAAAAACATAACCGACGCTTGTCTCATTTATTATCAGTGCCAGAGTATTTGAACTTTGCTCAAAAAATAACCAAGTGTCATGACACTTGAAAAATTCACTCACTCAAAACTTAAGATTCTTGTAATTTTTATTAACTGTCCTTTTTTTTTTAAACTCTCAGATTTGAAGCACTTCATGGAAAGTTTTGAATTTCAGATATTTTAATCCTTGGAGGAATCTATGAACTTCCAATTCGAGAAATTTTTTCGATCGCAAATAGTAGTCCTTTTCTGAACCATTTTCCGAATCTCCGTCAGACACCCTCTTATTTCACCGAGTCACGTCGTCGATTGCATCGGAAAATTTTTCGCCCCGGAAAACTCCGCCGAATTTAGCGCGTTCCGACACAATTTATCGCTCGCATTTCGAGCTCTGTGATCTTATAATTCACGGACGTCAAAACACCAGTAATTAGGATTTTTCCCAACCACCCCAATTAAGTTTTTGAAATCAGGGAAATGCAATCAGACGACGCGATTCCCAAAACTCCTATAGACGATATTTTCATAGAATCCCAGATAGACGTTTTCGTACCTAGTCTAGAAAAACTCGTTTTTCCCCTACTTTTTGTAAGCAAACACACAAATTCACGTCTCGTGTCCGTTTTTGCAACCGGAAATAGATTAGCGATCCCAAGCAAATTTGTCTTGCTCTGCTTGCGCACCCAAAAATTTTGTTTTTGTGTCGTCCAAATTTTCGAAAAACAGGAGCACCAGGAGAAAAAGCAGGATCTACGATGTTCTTTAACGTTTCTGAGTTTGTCCAATTTCTTGGACGAAATTCGATTTTCGATAAAGGAATTTGGCAGCGAGGCAAAAATGTGCACTCGAACTAGTTTCGGATTATTCCCTGTGATTAATTATTTCCTCCGTAAAACAGATCGCGGTGCTTGCTTAAAAATGTAATTAGATAACCAGAGCGTAAAAAGGGCACTTGGGATACATAAAGTCGACCGAGAAAATGGACGAAGGTGGATAGAAAATGGGATGTAGACAGTTTTTAGGACGTGTTTTGGTGGATGACCCGAAAATGGGACATTTTATGGAAAAAAGTACGTCTGGTATTGAATTATGGAGTTATGTCCAGCATATTTTGATGGAGGAAGTTATTTGTATGACAGTAGAATGACGTGTGAAAATAATCACGAATTTTGAAGAGTTGTGGAATTTGAGACATTTTAAGGAAAATTTACAGAAATTGGAATTTTATCTGAGAAACTTCTAACTTTTGACAAATTTATTCGAAATATTCGTAGATTTATCAGATCACGAAAAAATTATTCCCTAGTGATTCTAGTTTTTACAAAACCTTAAAAAAAATTTTTATACGAATTTTTGTAAGGTCAGTTGCAGAAAAGTTTGATAAAATTTGCATTTTTTATAAAGTGTTTTTGTGAAAATTTTAACAAGAAAATTTTTTTCATGAAACTTTTTTTTCAACATTTTTGAAAATACGTAAAAATTTTTCTATCCTTTTTTGGATCATTTTGCTTATGAATATACCATTTTTCATCAGTTTATGAGGCTCTAGCTCAAATTTCGTTTTGAAAGAAATTTAAAAAGTTTTTGGAGGCAGCGGGATTTGAACTTGCGACCTTTGTTTTGGAAATCCGATAGTCAACTTTCTTGTCCATCAAATCTGTCAATTTGAATGCTTATTTTCAATTTGAGTTGGAGAATTTTCAAATCTTATACAATCATATGTTTTTGCGTTTTATTATTGGTAAAAAACGTTACGAACGTGATTTTCTATTCCCTTGTGAATAAAAACACATCAAATATAACTAAAAGAGATATTCCTTACATCAGGAAAGAATGAAGGTTTCATAAGAAAATTGAGAAGCTTTCAATTGTTTTTATAAAAAACAGATGAATTGTATGAAAATTTTGACAGATTTTATGAAAAAAATTTTTTCCATAGAGTTTCTATGAAACCACTTTATAAAAATCGAAAATTTTATAAAGCTTTCATAAAGTCGACCTTATAAAAAAACGAATTTTTATACATAGTTCAATGATTTCATAAAAATTTCGCCTGTTTTTATAAAAACTGTTATCTCTAGGGTTTCGAAATATGACAAGTTTCCGAATTGATGTCTTGAAACTATAACTGAAACAAATCATCACGTGAATATCAATGACGATCCCAAAAAGTATAAGAAAATTAAAAAACTCCAAGAATTTGAAATGACCGTAAATTTTCAGAATTTTGGGAGAATTTATCCGAATATCAAAAATCACAAAAATTTCGCATACTTCGAAAAAATTTTTCTCACTTCACGAATTTTCGAATGATTCCACAAATTTTTCACACTATTAAAAGTTTGATCCAAAATCTCAAATTTGCATAAACTTACGACAATTCTTAGAAATGGTCATCCAAATTTCAGTTGTAGTTTCGAAAAATGACTGGAAATTTCCCAAAATCAGTCAATTTTCGTAAACAATTTTCAACAACCACAATAAAAATTTCATCAGGACTCGCATCATCTTTGAAAGGTTTGAATAATTGTAGTGGAACATTCAATGAGACTAAGTGTGCCATTCGCGGGTTTTTCACCTTACGTTAGATCTGTATATACATTATATGGATAGATAAGGTGTATTAGAGACATGTAAATACACGTCGCACAAGCTCATCGAAGTTTGATCCATAGGAGAACAGAAAGCTGCGTCCGGGTGAAGTGGTGGATGAACGTAAGGTGAGACATTTGTTCGATGCGCGGCAAGCAATTTTATGGAAACGAGCATTACTCTATCTTGCACTTTTTACACCGTCACAGTGAATTTTTCATTCATCATTGTGATTCCATTCGTAGTCAATGACGATGAAATTTCTTAGGAAAAATTTTCGAATGACAGATACAATCGTAGAGGATTTGGAAATTACTAAAAGTCAATTGAAAAATTCCATAAGAATTAAGGAGAAAAAGTTTCATTATTAAATATCAATTCATCATCCAGAATTTTCCATTCACTTTCTATTATTGAATTAATTTTTTTTATACAATGTTTTAGTGCATAAAAAAATTCACGGTTTCTATATGAAGGGTTGAAGTAAGTGCATCGAAAAGAAATAATTCGAAAATTTAAAATATAGTCGAAAGTTTTGTTCGTAACAATTTTCCAAAATTTCAAATGTTCAACGAAAATCGAAAATTTCCGAATTTTGAGATGTTCAAAAAACGTGTTCATCTTGATTTTTTTTTAAGAGATTAATTTGGCAAATTTACCGGATCGGGTACGAAAAAGTTTTGTCTAACTGTGTCAAAATCTGTCAACATAAATTCGGAAATGATTCAGCGTGTCTTTTCATTTTTTTTTTTTTTTTTTTTTTTTAATTGATTAATTTCGAGTTTCGGAGAATTTCTACGCGATAATTTTTGAAGACAAAAAAAATTTTTTTGTCTTCAAAAATAATTTCGTCAAAAATGATTTCGTCAGCAAATCGTAATAATGAATGAAAAATTCCTCCGTGACAATTTTCAAATATGCACACTCACTTCATTCACTGTCTGACTATACTCTCTACTTTCTACTGAAATTTCATACTGAGAGGAGTATCTGATGTTCCAATGGAAATCTTTTTACGTTCTTTTTACTTTGGTACGTTACACATTATGTATTAGAGTGGCTGTCATTTCAAGAATTTTTTTCACCCCCCCCCCCCCCCCCCCCCCCCCCCCCCCCCCCCCCCCCCAATTCCCCCCCCCCTATCCCCCCCCCCCGGGCCGGAAAAAAAAAAACCGAACAGAACACGTCAC
>JAPYZK010010027.1:0-11376 GCA_030522785.1 Platygaster equestris | reverse complement strand
GAATTCCGAATTTGGGTAAAATTAAATATTTTTGCTCGTTTAGAAAATGTAGTGCCGTAAAATATTCAGCCAAGTTTCGAGTTTTTTTTTAACTTGAAAAATTCGCAAATGAAAATCGGTAAATTTTTATAAACGAACAAGAATTTTCCAACATTTGTGAGCGTTCGAAATTATTCCAAATTCCTCGAAAATAATATGCTAATTTCCAAAATGTACAATTTTACAGCAAAAATGAAAAAAATTAAGGAATGTCCTCGAACTTCGGAAAACATATCCAATTTTTTTCCAAGTCTGGAAAATTTGTAATTTGCAATTTAAAATATAAAAAAGTTTTTGAAGATTATGAACAATTTTGAAAAATCAAAAAAAGACTCACGAAAATTTACCTACAGAATTATAAAAATAAATGTATCCGCGGATTGTGGTGAATTTCGAGGATTTATCAACATTTTTTTTCAATTATGATGATGATTCTTAAAATTGAGGAATACGTTTTTCAAAGTTGAAATTCGAACAGATTTGATAAATCTGAATGAAATTCAATCTTTATAACCAAAATGCAAATTATTCACGAGTAGTTCTCATAATTTTTTATGTAATCAAATTCGGAAAAATTTCTCGAAATTTAAAGGCCTCTAAAAACCTACGAAAATAAACTCGTAAATTTTGAAAAATTGCAAACAATACCCTAAAATAGAAACGGAAAAAGCTCTGTTACTTCTTAGGAACTCGTGTAAAATTTTCAGATATAACGAAGAATTTTCACAATAGCTTCATAATAGTCAAAATTTCCAAAAGCTCTCAGAAACCCCCGGAAATTCAATATTAACAAAATCATTCACCAGTAGCTTTCATAAATTTTCGAATCATCAAAATTAGAAGTTTCTCAAAATCCACAGGTCCCTAAAAACCTACGAAAATACACGACTAAATTCTTGAATTTCGAAAAATTGCAATTACCCTAAAATAAAAACGAAAAAGAAGTAGCTTTCATACATTTTCGAATAATCAAAATTAGAAAAGTTTCTCAAAATTCACAGATTCCTAAAAACCTACGAAAATACACGAGTAAATTCTTAAATTTCGAAAAATTGCAAACAATACCAAAAAGAAGAAAAAAAAAAGAAAAAAAGTCCCGCAAATGCAGAACTCGTTCAAAAAATTCATGCATGGCAAGCAACTCCCAAAATTTCATAACTGTCAAAATTTCCGATGATTCTCAAAAACTTCCGAAAAATTCGAAAAAAAAAAAATCTTCATCACGAACCTTCAATCGTCTCCTTAAACCAAGAACCTAAATCTCTGCGCACTAAAACAACCCCCTCCCCCCACCCCCGATTTCTCCTCCAAAATCGCCCTATACACGTGGCAGGTGTAGAATCACCAATCGTGCCCAAAACCATGTGCAAATTCGCAGATGGTAGCCCCTGCACCTGCCTCGAAATCCTCCCTGATTAGTAGTTTTAGCCGGGGCCCGTTTTATTTGCACAACCCAAAACCCCGCGACACCTATAATATCTATTCATCAGAACCGTCTGCGATTTCCAACTAGACCGAATGTATCGGTACCAAAATGGCGATTAGTTATGGATTTACGATCCGGCAATGAGCGAGCGGTAATTAATTTGCGAATTTAGGAACGCCCCGGCAGAAATCGCGCCGCGATTTAATCTCGCCGGCGTATAATAACTTTATCGAGCACCTCGGGCGGGGCGGATTTGATAATGTTGCACACAAGCGGTCGGGGCAGGTGGCAGAGTTCAAGAATGAGGCGGACGTGGATGCGAATCGCTCGTGGGCGGCTTGAATTATGCCCTTTTTTCTCTCGAGGAAGGGAATCATTCGCGAAATTGTTGAATCATTCGCGCAATGGTTGCAAAGATTGAATTTTATTCAGATTTATGGAATCTTTTTGAATTTCAGCGTTTAATAGTGTATTCCTCAATTTGAGGAATTATCATCAGAATTGAAAAAAAAATTCTGTCGGTAAATTTTTGAGAGTTTTTTAGATTTGAATTTTGAAAAGTTTTCGTAATATTTAAAACCATTTTTTTAATTTTGTCCGAATTCGGAATTAGAAGAAACCACGAAATCCGAAAAATTTGTGGATTTAAAAATTGAAATATTCTGCGGAAGTTGCAAATTTACAGACTTAAATTTTGAGAAAATTCGACATCTTTCGAACTTTAATATTCTCCGAATGTGCAAAATTTTTAATACTGACATAATTTAAAAAATTTCCCCAAATTTGATAATTTTCGTAATGATTCATTTAAAAATCTCAATATTCTGCAGAAGTTGCAAATTCACAGTCTCAAATTTTGAGAAAATTCGACATTTTCCGAACTTTAATATTCTCCGAATGTGCAAAATTTTTGATATTAACAAAACTCCAAAAATGTGCCCTTTCGTAATGATTCGGTCAACTGATATAAATTTGAAAAACATAACTACTCGAAATTTTTCAGAAATGCTCTGAAATTTTCGAAAATTCCTGAAAACACCGAAATAGTAACAAATTTCTCGCAGATTGCTTAAAATTCTCCGAGAGAATAAAATTTATGAAAAAATCAAAAAACATCAGGTTCACTATTATTATCAGAGAAAAATTCAATCAAATGAGACTGAATTCCAATTCAGAAAAATTTTTGATATTTCTCTAAAATTCTCGATGTTACTCAAGAATTTCCCGAAATCCTCTAAAATTTCTGAAAATTCCTAAAAATACCGAAATAGTAACAAATTTTTCCTCAATTCCTCAAAATTCTTTGAAACAATAAAATTTGTGAAAAAATAAAAAATGATCAGGCTTACCATCACTTCCAAAGTAAAATTTAACCAAATCAGACTCAATTTTTTCCTCGAGAATTTCCGAAACCTCTAAAATTTCCTCAAAAACTCGTGTAAATGGTGAGCATTCAATCTCCATCAATTTTGCGAATTTCGGAAAATGGAGAAGGAAAAATCTTCTCGAAATTCTGTGGGGAATCTATGGTGTTTCGACTTTGGGACATCCTGTGCATGCCATGAAAGACTCCTATGCTTTCGAATGACGTTTTCCCTCTCGTAATGATGTGAAACGCAAATATGGCGAATGATAACGGTGACGAGGGGGGAAGGGTACGAAATGAAAAAGAGGATATCGCGTCGTGTTATTCTTCGGTCCTTGCATTGGCCAAGAATAATATAGCGAACCTTAACAGCATACTCTTGCGAAAACAGCGGAGAGCCCTACGCCCCAGGCGCCGTATTCGAGAATTATTTATGATACCTGATAGAGACACGATCCTGGATCCACGATGCCTAAAAGGCAAGACCCACGCGCGGCATTCCTATCCTCTTCGCAGCCTTCTTTTTCTTCCTCGCTGACTCCCGGTTGCCCACCTTATCGCGCATCTTTCTTGCCTTGTGTTTGTTTTAAATTCGCGGCTGATTGAATAACGCTATCGAATCACTCGGGAACCGAGTAGCATCGGTGTAGTCGGTGCAGCCTTCTCTACAGCGGCTAGGTTTTGATAAGGGTGTTGATACCTAGATTCTGTAGGGCCAGAAAGGGACTAGGCTTTTTTCGCGTCATTTTTTTTACCGAATTTTTAAGAATTATATGAGCATCAGGCTTTGGTCTGATCACAAATGTCACAAATGGTCGGAAAATTGCGTATTGTTGGAATGTTATTAAAAAATCACGTTTATTTCCAGAAAGTTTAAAAAATGTGAATTTCGAAAATTTGCAGAAATCCAAGAATTTTATGAAGGTTTGGAAATTTTCGAAGTTTTGAAATTTGGAAGTTTCGAAGTGTAGAAGTGTGGAAATATGAAAAAAATTCTGGATTTTGAAGCTTTGGAAATGTTTGAAGTTTACAATGAACTGCAGAAATTCAAAATTAGAATTTTCTATTTTTTTCAGTGTAAAATTTTATAATTTCTTATTTGAGTATTTTAATTTATAAATTACAATTTTGCGATGTATTAACTTTTTGATTCTTCAATATTCATTTTGAGTGATCATATTTGAAAAAAGAGGAAGTTTGAGGAATCACACATTCGAATTTCAGAATTTGTATAGTTCATAATCTACGAAATTCCGTGTTTTCAATTTGAGACGTTCAAATTATGAAATTTCGGGATCCAGAAAATTTTAGTAACTTTAATAGCCAAAATTTGGGGAATATGAACTTCAAAATAACTTTATAAGAATGAGGAATTTCTATAAATTTAGAGTTTTTAGATAATTTATAATCTCGACAAATTTAATTTTTTCTCTTGTTTATAGAATTCAAATTCCGGAAAATTTGAGATTGAATAGATTTAAAGTTCGGAAACTTTTCAATACTTACTTTTTTGAAACCTCGAAAATTTAAAAAATATTAACATTCAAAATTACATCTCAATTATTGATATTCAAATTCCTGAAAATTATATTCATAAATGAATAGAATATAATATCCACGTCCAAAATTTTCCCGATTAAACCAACCAAAAATTTATAAACTTTAAAATACTTGTTCAAAAACAGTAAAATTCAAAACATTCGAAATCAGTATAATTCCAAGGGTCAAAAATACCAAAAAATTAAACAGCATGTGTAATGTAACATTTTATTTTGAAAATACCAAGATTGAATAAATCCTAAATTCGGAAAATTCCGATGATTTTTTCTAGCACAATATTACGAATTCATGACGATTCCAAATCCTGAAAATTCCATTTCTTAATATCAGAGATTCATTTTTTCAAGATCGAACAAATTGACCATTTTGGAACTCCCGAACACATTGATAGTCATATGTCCAATGAAATCTAGAAAATTCATAATTGAAGAATTCAAAATCCGAAAAATTCGATTTTTCATTAAAACACATTCTGTTATTCTATTTTTATCGCTTTTTTCCTCTCAAATCTGAGGCGACTCGGTTTTATTCTGACGAGCTCATTTGGTGGGATCTGAGTTCCGCGGAACCCCCCCCCCCAAAACCATAAAAATTTATATTCGTAACAAAGAACGACTACTTCAGGTTAGGTTAGGCACTTTAGAAACCCAGAAATTTGCATGGTTTTTTGGGGGGTTTTCCGCGGAACTCGGTAGCAACCGCTCATTTATCGTAGAAATTGATATTGTTGGATTTCGGGGGAACCCCCCCCCCCCCCCCCCCCCTGGCCCCACCCCCCCTTTCCCCACTCAACTAAACCGAATTAAAACTAAATTAATAACTTCTATTTTCCTAATTCAATTAAACAGTCCTCCATTTCCGTAAACACCCAAAACAAAAGATCGATCGCGAAACCGGCAAAACATCCCCGTGGCTAAAAGGCCCATTTTATGGCCAAGTGCGAATCCAGGTTCTGCATTGTATGCGCGCGGGGGAGGAGGAAAAAAGGGTCCCCGGTAGTGAAAAAAGGGCCAAGAGTCGTCCTGTCGGGGGCGTTCGGGAGAATAGCCAAAGCAAAATATAGCGTGGTAAGTACAAGTGAGTCCAGCTGCAGCGGCAGGTACAGGGGCCCTGCAGAGGTCGAGGAACACAAAGTACAATGCGAGGGGGGACCCACGCGGTCCGTTTTGGGCCTTCATAAATCCTGCGCAACCCTCTCTCTCTGCCCCCCGGGCCTTTTTTTCCCGTCTCCCTCTCGCTCGGCCTTTTTCTGGCCCTGATGAGCCTTCGCGGCTGATTTATCTCATTCTCACGCTCGAAATATCGGTAGCCCCCGCGTTTTCTGCAAAAACCCGACACTTTCTCTCTCCTGAATATTCCGTTGTTCTTCGCTGATTGCCTCGACCTCGGCCCGAGCGAATCCAATGAAGACATTAAAACGCGATGAAAGACCAGCGTTGAAAGACCTGAAACGGGCGGGGAGATTGGTTCCGATACCGAAGGCCGGGGAGAAAATAATTTGCGACTTCGACTTGACCAGTTCTGACCTCAATGGAACCATTCTGACCTTATTCGGAGCTTTTCGGGATCCCGTTCAGATGTTTTTCGAATTAAATGTTTTTTTGCGGAATTTAGGCACTTCAAATTAAAAAAAAACTGTTTTTTTTTCAGTAAAAAAAGATGAAAAGTTTTGATGCATTTTCCAAAATCGATTCAGAATTGAGAAAACTGGAACTGCGCCGAATTCTGATGAGTTTGTGTCATTTTTTGATAATTGAAGATTTGGATATCGAAATATTTTAATTACTTCAAAATTTTGCTGAATGTGGGATTTATTTACAATTATAGCTTTTATGAAGTCTTTGGAAATGAAAAATTATAGGGATGGAAAGGATTGGTATTCGTTCTGTGTAATTAGTGCAGTAGGAGTAGTAATCGTCGCGTGGATCGTGTAGCTTAACCCTTAAACACGATAATCTCCGGGTAAAATAAACGCTGAACAAGATTACAGAAAGGTGTTATCAGGGCGAGTTGTCAGGAATCGTCAGGTGACAATCTCCTCGCGTGCTCGGTAACGAACGCTGAAAGACGCTTTTGAGCAAAGGGCGCTCGAGGCGTAACGCCCTGCACGCATCAAGTGCGCGAGGTAATATCGGGTTTGCCATCCGTTTCAAAGGAAATGTTAACCAAATCAGACTCAATTTGAATTCTGGAGAATTTCTGATTTTTCTCCTAAATGCTTGATTTTCCTTAAGAGTTTTTCGAGGTTTCGAAACTTCCTACAAATACAGAAATTGTGACAAATTTTTCACGAATTGTTTAAAATTTTTGGAAATGATAAAATTTATGGAAAAATTTAAAAGTATCAGGTTATATACCGTCATTTTCAAAGAGAAATTCGACCAAATCAGACTCAATTTAAATTCGGGAAATTTTTAATTTTTCTTGTAAATGCTCGATTTTCCTTAATTGAGAGTTTTCCAAAATTTCCAAAAATTCCTAAAAATACAGAATTTGTATCAAATTTTTCACAAATTGTTTGAAATTCTTGAAAACAATAAAATTTATGGAAAAATCGAAAAATATCAGGTTGACCATCATTTTCAAAGAGAAATTTAACCAAATCAGGCTCAATTTCAATTCAAAAAATGTCTGATTTTTCTGAAAGTTCTCGATTTTACTTGAGAATCCCCCGTAATCCGGTGAAATTTCCGAGAATTCCTCAAAATACTGAAATTATGACAAATATCTCGCAAATTACTTAAAATTTTTGTATATACAATAGAATTCATGGAAAAATTTAGAAATATCAGGTTCACCATTATTTTCAAAGGAAAATTTAACCAAATTAGACTCAATTTCAATCAAGAAAATTTCCGATTTTTCTAAAAATTCTCGATTTTACTCGAGAATTTCTGAAATCCTCTCAAATTTCCGTGAATTCGTAAAAAACCGAAATTATAACAAATTGTTTAAAATTCTTGGAAACGATAAAATTTATGAAAAAATCTAAAAATATCAAGTTTAATATCATTTTCAAAGAGAAATTTAACCAAATCAGACTAAATTTTGATTCAGGAAATTTCCGATTTTTTGAAAAATCTCGATTTTCCTCGAGAATTTTCCGAAGTCCTCTAAAATTTCCAAAAATTCCCAAAAATACCAAAATGATACCAGATATTTCGCAAACTACTTGAAATTCTTGTATATCCAATAAAATGTATTAAAAAATCTAGTAATATCAAGTTTACCATCATTTTCAAAGGCAAATTCAACCAAATCAGACTTAAATTCAGTTCAAAACATTTCCGATATTTTCAAAAACTCTCTATTTTCCTCGAGAGTTTTCCGAATTCCTCTAAAATTGCTCGACATTCTTGGAAACAACAAAATTCATTATATTAATAAAAAAAAAAAAAAAAATCAAGTAACAATATTATGAACACCTGAACTTCCAACTACTCCATGCGCATCTTCGTAATCGGCAATATCTCGAAAACCCATAATTATACCCCGCGACCCGCGTCAATCAAAGCCGCATTACCATACAAATCCCCGACTTTTATTCATACGTAATCCTTTTGTTACACTGTCAGTATTACGAAATTATCGAAGATTACAACATTTTTCGGCTGATCTCCATCAAAAGCCACTCGTACCCGCATAACGGGGCGTTCGACGTTTTTTTTTTTTTCTCGTTCCCCTCAAGCCAGGTATTTCTGCCATTTCTTCACGCGTGTCATTCCTACATCTTATTAACATCAACTCGACACACGTATTTTCCCGATCGAGGGTCGATGACTCAATTATGGGCCCGCGTACTTTTTCTTAATCGCCTCGGATAATTAAAACCTCGCCACGATCGCTTTCTCATTATCTTATCATTGCAATTACCGGTATAAATTATCGCGAAATGTCAGGCCTTGGTAATGAAACGATTCTCCGAAGCGTCGACGGAATTAAACTATCTCGTGAGCAAACTTGAAAAAATCCGTAAAATTTGTAAATTTAAGTTTCTGAACTCTTTTTGAAATGAATGAAACTTTTTGAAATTTTTCCGAATTTTTGAATCTATAAATTTTGGAAAATTATTTTAGAGTAAAAAATCGGGCAATGACTCAGAAATTATCCCCGAATAACAAACTGACAATGAGATAAGCAAACTTGAAAAATTCTGCACAATTTTTGAATTCGTAAACTGAGAATTAGAATTTCAAAGTTCCTGAATCATTTCCGAAATGAACTCGAATTTCTCCGAATGTTCGGATGTATAGATTTCGGAAAATTATTTTAGAGTCGAAAATTTGGCGATGACTCAGAAATTATCCCCGAATAACAAACTGACAACGAGATAAAAATTGTATTTAGTATTCCAACCGAAAAAACGTCAAATTTGACAGCAGGAAACGCTTGTTCGCCATGTTATTATTAACACCCTGAAAGTCGGGCAAAAAATGCCGTCGATTCATTGCCAATCGCGTTTCTTCACGTCATTCGCCCAGCCGGAAACACTTGACGCGTCAAATTTCTCTATTTACATTTCTCGATTTTCGACGGTGGACCAAAAAATGGTTGTATTTTATGAACGATATCAGTGACCGTGTTGATTCTCGAGGACGAGTAAAAAAAGCCCTCCCAGGGCAGGAAGATTATTCTTCGCGGCCCTCCGCGTTTTCTTCGGCTTTTTCTCCTCGTCCACTTTTAGTTCACTGACGCATGACGTTGGCCACATGCTCCCCTTGTCCATCGTCTTTTTGGCCCCGACAATCTTGTTTTATCTCGCTCCAGCGTCTGTCTTTCGTACGCCCCAAAACATCATTGTGACCCCGATTACTATTTCCGTTGATGAAAGACGAGTTATTGGAGAGGTTTAATGAAAAATTGAATTGAATTGAAAGAAATGTGAGGAAAATCGGGAAATTGTCTCGTAATTTGTCAATGTTGGAATAGTGGAAATTTTTATTGAAATTGGATAAAATGAAGTTGAGTAGAAAAAATTACGAATTTGAGGATGAAATTTCAAATGGATTTTGCACTAATAAATTAAGGAATTGCGAATGTATGGATTAAATTGAAACCTCATAAAATTGAAATATTTGTATTCGATATAATTATAATGGAGAAAATTTTAATGATGAAAATTGATTTTATACATTTTTCGATTCAACGGAACTCAGCCATTCGAAAAATTGGGAGTTCTTGAATTTGAAAACTTGGAAACTGAAATTCAGCAATTCGGATTAGAAAATTAAGAAATTTAAATTTTGAAACGATAAATTTTTGAATCTTGAAAATACGTATTTCAAAATTTAACAATTATTATTCGTTGAAATCGTTTTGATTTTTGGGAAATCTTGAAAAACCTTTGAAATTTTCCTGAAAAGTCTTGAAAAGAATAAAAAATCACTGAAATAGCCGAAAATCATCCAAAACCTTGACTTCGTAACTTTACGAAGTATATGATAATGATTATTTTTCGAAATTATTTTGAAAATTTCAGGAAAATATTGAAAAACCTTTGAAATTTTCCTGGAAAGTCTTGAATAACACAATTGAAAATCATTAAAATTGTCAAAAATCATCCAAAATCATGATTGTCATTTTTCGAAGTAATAATTATTATTCTTCAAAGTTGTCTTGAAAATTTTGCAAAATCTTGAAAAACTTTCAAAATTGCATAAAAATCTTAAAAAACGTAAAAAATCATCAAGACTGCCGAAAATCATCAAAAATATTGACTTTGTAATTGTCCAAAATATATTATAACAGTGATTATTCTTCAAAATAATCTCGAAAATTTGGGAGAATATCGAATCAAATTTTAAATCAAATTCGTCAATACGAATTTCAAAATTCAGAAATTCAAATTTCCAAACAGAAAATTCTTAAATCTTCTCTTTTTCAAAAAATTCACCCATTTTCTAAAATAATTACGATGTTTTTCATCGTCTTTAAACCATCAAATTAACTCTAAAATACTGTAAAATATCCGCAATGAATCCATGTCATCTCGTTTCTAGGCATTACCCCTTTTTTTATCCACCCTATTCCACATCACGTCGAAAGGGCTGAAGAAATTTTTTTCCGTCACATTCCGTTTAATTAACGGCAAGGCAAAAATCGTCGCTCGCGTCTCAGTACCATATTTCACTGCCGTTTCGCCTCTTCCCTCGATCCTTCATTTTTCTCCGTTGTTACGGGCCATTGCCTGGTGCTTCTCCCCCGGTGTACACATGCGTCAACGCGGGCGCGTGTCTTTTCCTTGTCTCGCATCCAGATCCCGAAGCGAGGGAAGCCAAACGTATACAAGTCGAGTCGTTAACACGTGACGCCGGAAACAGCCACATCTATCTTTATCTGTCACTTTTGCTCGGCCCTGGGGCTCGACGAATAAAGCGCCCTGTCGGCGTTCGCGCCGATTTCGGCTCCACAACAACGTGCAAATTGTTCCCCCTACGATGGCGTATTCGCGACCTAATTCGTGACCTGTCTCCGATATTCCATGAGTCGTGGATTGAGATGAAACGTTCGTTTGGAAACTAGACATGATGCGCGCGCTACGCGCGCCTGCATTTTACGATTATAATTTCTTCGAATAATTCCCGTACCTGCTATTACAAATATCAATAGGTATTTTATACTTTATACATAGATTTCTGACGATTTCTATTTATTTCCATCTATTTCCAGGAATTTTCATCGATTCTCATAAACTCCCATCAATTCCCACTGATTCCTATAAGGATCCATAGATCCCTATGAATTCCCATCATTACTATTGATTTCAATTTATTCCCATCAATATCTACCATCAACTCTCGATTGCTATGGATTTATGCTAATAATCACTTATTTTGATTCATTCTCATCAATTTTCATCAGTTGCCATCATATTCCATCGATTCCCATCAATTTTCAAGAATTCCTATAAATTCCTATCCATCTTGCACTATTAACATCCATCCTTTATTTCCCATTGATTTCTATCGATTTCATAGTTTCCTAT
>JAPYZK010010003.1:0-12179 GCA_030522785.1 Platygaster equestris | reverse complement strand
CATATTTATAACCAACTCATTATTCAATAATTCCTTTACTATGCGAATAGTTGCAAGCAATTGGTTATCGAGTCGTTAATTACAATCAATTCCATTTTTGAAAAAAAGAAGTCTTTAACATTAAAAAATATAGAAGTTTTTCTTTTCACACACCCTTTTTCCATCTTTTCAATCCTCTCCTCCTCAAAAAGAAAAAAACGACTGAAAATTCAATAACTTCCATTCCATATCTGCAATTTCACATATTCCAAAAATGTAAAATACACATTCTACATGATGAAAAGCTCAAACGCGACCACAAAAGCCGTCATTATACCCATCGCCCAAGTAAATTTGCCCTGGCCGAACGGAGGGATCGATCATCTTTTCCCAGGGCAAACATTTTGTTAATTGAATCGCCATTCGATCCCTAGTTATTTCGGAGTTACAGCGTCATTAATTAATCCCGTTTCGCGGAACTTTGATCTGACGAGCTGTACCTACTCCCGAAACTCGTTATGCAATAAGGAGCATCGGGCCTCCACAAAAGACGTTTTCTCATGTGGCTTTCCCGCTGGTAATTAATTTAAATTGAAAACCGCTAATTCGAAAACCCAAGGGAACGATGCATTCAACCGGAGAAAATTCTCAGGGCAAAGGGTTGCGCGAGGACTGGGTTTTTCTAGATTGTTTGCACTCTGAATTTTCCGATGGGATGTGAGCTGGGTAATTGGGGATGAAAATTTGATGGTTTCCAAATATTTTTTTGGAAACTCATTTTACTGATCTTGTTGAACTGAAATGAATTCTGAAGTTTCCCAATTTCGAATCTTCTGATTTTAGAAATTATCAACTTTCAGGATTCTAATCTTTAGAATTTTTTAGTTCGAAACATACAAATGAAATTCGCGGAATTTTCAATTTTTGAGTATCTTAATCCAAGTTTTTTGACACAGAATTCGAATTTTGAGAAGAGACATTATTTTATTCCATAATATTCCAACTCGAAAAAATTTTAACTTTTGTCGTTCTCACTTTCTGAGTCTCACGATCCAAATTTTCGTCAGGGAATTTGAATTCCCAGAAATTCCCAACACCGCAAATTCCCTGCAAAAATTTGGTCGAATCCCACAATTTTCAATTTCCAAAATTCAAACCACGTAATATATGAATGACCCCCGGCGGCTTTCCATCCGGTATCCCTATTCCTGATCCCCCGGGAAATTCATTAAGAGAGGAAAAAAAAATTCAATCCGTTGGCTGACAATTTAACGACTGTTTCGAACACGTTTCTTGATACTGGGCTTACAGCCGGGTAGAAGACTCCCATCGCGAGAGACAAAAAGAAGAGCCGGACGAATTACCGCCGGGGCTCTTCGAGAAAAGTCAAGAGGCGGCGCGCGGGATTTATCGCGGCGCTTTAAAAACCTTTATTATCCTCTTAGAACGTCGGCTTTCCGCTTCGTTATCTTCGAGGGGCTCGGTGTGTTGCGAAAACGCGGATAACTAAAATCCCGGGGAACACGCAGGACGAGTTCGCACGCGTTCATCCGTCATCGTTTATCATTTACGTCGCTCACGCGGGCTTTTATTTTTCACGTCTCGATCGAGCGAGATTTTGATGAAATTTTTCGGTTGAGTTTGACGTCGGGGATAAGGGCTGTTCGATTTCTGGACATTCCGCGGGGATGAGCTTGCGGGGGAGTGACTTGGCGGATTTTTGGCGACGATTGGGAATTGTCGGCTGGAAAATTTGACATTTTGTTGATTGGAGAGTTGTGATTTATGAAATTTACTCAAACTATGGATAGAATGTACACTGTACGATGATTTTGAAGCTTTTGGAAATGACGAACAATAAATTTGGCAGTTATCAAATTTTGGAGAATTTGTTTTGAAAGATTCTCATTTGATACAGCTTCGATTGGAACTAGATTGAGAATTAGTCAAGTTCAGATTTGTTTATCAGACATCCGAAAAATGGGGTCATTGTCTACGATTTTCACTCTTTTTTATTGGCTGGGATGCTGCTCGTATTTTGGGTAAACAATGAGAACGTGAGAATGAATGCGCTCTGCTTGTACTCGAGAAAAGTTTGACAGTCACTTTAAACTCTTGGGGAAGGAGGAGCTGTGTAATAAATTGGCGAACTTTTTATCGGAACAATACACTGTCATGACCTGTACTTTTTCTTTCTGAGAACGGTACAGGGAAGACGACGGACATTATTTCAATATTGAATTTAGAACTTACTGCGGGATAGAAACTGAGATGTTTCATGCATTTTTCGTGCGGAGGAGTCAGTGGTGGATACGGAATTTTTCAGCGAAAAACTTAGAAAAGGGGATAATTTCAACATTCAAGTGTACCTTTTTTTTGACCTGGAAAAAGTTATAATAATTTCCTAACGATTCGGAAACATTTCTGTACAATGTTCCCGTTTCTGGGGCTTGAACAGAAAACTTTCAATTCCCTGACAATCAACAAAAACCACGAATATAAAATAGACAAACACAAAAACTCACTCACTGCGAAAACTTTGCAAATGGACTCACCTGAAATCACACAAACAACGGAACATTAATAAAGAACTAATCAAACTGAAACAGAAAATTTTCCATCATTTAGATAAGTGTCTTTCATCCACCCGAAATATTCTCCATAACTATAGACATAAATATGAGACGTAAAAAAGTACAGAAAAAAAATCCATATCTCACTTGCATACAAACTCACATCGATCCAAAATGAATCCCAAACTATTCACAACTTCTCCAAAATTCCATAAAATACAAAAAAAACTCCGAATTTGCCCCAAATCCCCAAAGATTCCATAATCAAATCAACACTCCAAAAAAAATTCATATGCTTTCTGTGGACCATGAATCTCCAGCCACCGAATCCAAATTCAAGGTAAAATCATCACCTCACCTCCGAAAACCCATCCATAACCTAAACCTCCAACCCCTACCAAAACCTTCATCTCTCGAATAAAATCGGTCGTCGATTAACCCGACCATAATTTCCCGGCCCTGACAATACCTTGTTCCTGGAGCGGTGCCTGTGGCATTGGGGTTGCCGGGGGGTCTCGACGCAGGCGACGAAAACGTGTTGCTCGGGGGCGCCGGAAGTGGTGGGTGTGCTGGAACGCGAGGGCCGCGTCTGCGGGGGCCACTGGGTGGTGGTGCTGTGCTGGCGAGGGTGCTGCTGACGCTGTTCTTGCAGCAGGGGCGACTGCGGCCTCGGGGCTTCCTGGCAGCGGCACACTCGCCTGCCGGAATCGGCCCCGCCGCCCCCGAAAGCCCCGCTTAAGACCGCTGCAGTCAGCTTGCTGGCGTAATAGTACATCGCGCACATTTATCCAACGAGAGCTTAACACCACGGCCCGAACGCCACCTCACACCAGTCATCACTGACGATGACGGTGAACCTTCGTTTACCAACCAGCGCCCTTGGGGACGGTCACCTATTGGTTGTTTATTATTTGACCTGCGTTTGACCTTGAGGGGTTCAGGAACGAGATCCTGGGGATACTGAGTGGTTCGTGACCTTGAAACCTTATTGACTTTCAAGGTTTTCATAAGGTTACGAGACGAAATACGTTTGATATACGATACCTGTCGGTGAAACGCAGGTCAGGAGGTCAAGTGAAGGTGACGATTTTGTAGGGCAAACCCTTGCTCGGAATCGATTTGCTCGTCTCCCCTTTGTTTTTTTTCCCCTTTAAACTTGGCTCAGAGAGCTTTTTTTTATCTTTCTTGGCAGTTTGAATACATTAGCGGAAATCTGGAATAACGCTGGGTTTGCGGAAGATCGATAGTAATCGCCCATCTCGGGACACGTGCCGCGCTTCGTCAAAATCGGTTCTGATATTCCTCCATATTACGGGTTCGCCGCGGACACGTGCTCCGAACGTGCACTCGTAAATTTCGGGTTATCAAAATTTTTATGGTAGGGATGGGGCATTAGCTATTTCTTTATTGTGCACTCGATGGTGGAGTACAAATGTGTTTTTGTTGGTTAATCATTACATAGTTACGTTTTTGTTTCGATGTAGATATTTTACGGTTCGACGATTTTGAAAGTTTGAACAATTTAGGGAAATTCTCCAGACTGAAGAAGAATCCAAAAACTAGGATCAGGATTCAGAATTTCAAAATTCCACAGCTTGGAAACTCGGGGTGATATGTTTTTGAAACATACGATATATTTCTTCTCTTTCCAGGATGATGATTTTTAATGACCCATAATGTTATCAAATCTGACATTTTTATAAGTTTTATCCATTTCTGCCCGAATTCACTTCAAGTTTTCTTATCACAAGACGACCCCGCCTCATAAAAACGAGCATTAACTTCAAATCTTGACGGTTTAATCTTCGAGCTTTCTGAATACACTATCACTCGTGATCGATATCGAACTCGGTTCCGTTCAAAGAATCTGCCCCAGTCTTCATTAATTACTCCGCAACAACCCTTCAGAAATTTTAATCACAATCCCTGACTCGATTGTAACGATCGTTACGAAATTTGCAGAAAAACAGGGTATCTCCGCTGATGGGGGGTAATTGATTCCGTTTTCCCCGGACGACAAATTCGCGGAGATTAATCAAGCGGCGGGATTTACGACCGACAATTTTTCCCCGACTGTATTTTCCCGACGACGCATACTTTTGTCCGTCTCACATGTGAAATTGATGCGGTCGTGGGATCGAACATTTTTCTTTTCGTGGGCACATTTTTTGGGGGATCAAGAAAAACATTGGATCGGGAGTTCAATTTCGAAACTTTTCGGAGCGAAATTGAATACTTTGATGGTGGAAATGGTACGTACAAAATAATGATGGAAAGATTTAATTTTCGGAAAAGAATGAAAAATATTTTTTTGACGTCATTTTTTCCATTGGTACGATACGTAATGAATTTCGAGGACGTTATATCTAATTACCACAAATTTTTAGGTTAGGAAGGACTTGTTCAATTGAGTATTCAATGTTGAAACTTTGTTTCGTCGACCAATCTCGTTTGGTTCGCATCACGTCCTTTAGGACATGATTAAGAAGTCATTAAATAAGCCTATGTTAGCTCGATAGACACGCTCGAAACACGAAACTTCAATATTGACTCAGACAACCACGCTTTGTTTGCCTGCCATGGTCTTGTCTTTTACGGAAACAAAATTCATCAAGAACATGGTTTTAGAGGTGATCATGAAAAGCAGGATTTTGTCTGTAGAATTTTTCAGATTGATTCAATTGTCAGTAATTATGAAATTTTTTCTGGATATAAGATGATTTTTATAAGATAAACCAACTGAGTGAGAGAAATTTCAGTTAATTACCGATTTCGCAACTTGAACTGAAAAATGCCCGAAATTTGGAGAAAATTTGACTTTTGACCTTATTTGAAAGTATTTATATCGACTTAGGATAATTATCGTCCAATTTTATTAAATATTGATGAGATTTTGACAAAATTGTAAAAATGGAGAAAAAACTTATCACGTATTCGGAAAATTTGTAATACTGGATTGTCTATATTTATCAAATTCAGAGCATTTCGAGGCACATTATTCGCGAATTCTGAAATTGTTCGAATTTCGTAAACAATTTTTTGTAAATTGAAGCAAAAGTTTACTTATTCAATTTCGACCGAAAAGTACGAAATTTTTTAAGAGGATCATCAAAAGCTAGATTTTATCTATACATATTCAGATTTTCTGACGAATGATCGATGACGTTTTCTGGATTATTGCGGAAAGTCATTTTATGAATATGAGTATGTGATTCAATCTTAAGAACAATTTTTTGATGAGATAAGCTAACTAAGCATGATGATTCTTTTACTGATTTTCATAATGCTGGCAATCATTTTTCAACTTTGAAGTTGGCACTAACAAAAGTCCAGAATTTTTTCGAAAATTTCATATTGCCTCGTCTTTTGACCCAATTTCATAATATTCCCATGGATTCCGAAAAATTTATAACAACCGTCAAAAACTATCAACAATCGATGAAATTTTCATGGAATTGTGAAAATTACTTCAAGTCTAAATTATTTTCGGAAAATTTCGAAAACTCTGAAAATTGTTTACGTCAATAATTTTCCGTGAGTTTACATTTTCTTCCAAGCCGAGAAACAACCTTTCTTCAGTCGAAAAAAAAGTTTATCATTCCAATTTCGACAGAATCGAAATAAAAAATTGCCACTTCTTAATTTTCAAGTTTGTACTATCAATTGTCCAAAATTTTCTGAAAATTCAACATTGTCTTGACACTTGACCTAATTTTGAAACGTTTCCACAAATTTCGAAAAATTCACAACAATCATCGAACTTTATTCACAATTGACGAAATTTAGATAAAATGGCTACAAAATAGTTAAAAAAATAAATAAGTTTTGAAAAAAACTCCAAAAATTTTTTTCAATTATATTCCGAAAAAAAAAAAATTCATTAACTTCGAAATCGTTAAAAGTTTGAAGACGATCCTTCACATAATTCAAAGAAAGAGCTGATTCTCCCAATTCCAACATAACGACACAAAACATCTCGAGAATATCATTAAAATCCAGAATTTCGTCCTGGGAATATTCTAAAACCTCCGATTGCGAGCTGAATTCAATTCAAGAATAACATTTCCAATTAAAAGTTATGCGATACCCGCTCGTTTGTCGTTTAATTGTATCGATATCTCATTAAAGTGAGGTCGGTACAACTACTCTTCAATTGAGACAAGAAAAAACATTTGATATGACGAGTTCAATTGAAAGTTTAACTAGTATTGTTTCAATGGATGGAAGAACTCGATAAAATACTGTTTTAATACAACACGATCAAAAATACTTTCAAGGAGGAGAAAATGTAATTGATTCGAATGTTATCACACGTTCGGAAACTCAACCGGAAATTAATTACTCGAAGGAAATCACCCCTGGTGATTTTATCTGAATATAAAAATATCTCGTGAAGTCAGTTGTAAATATTGAAGTTATCAATAATTAGATAATTATTTTAAGCGCAATATTCAATTTTCCAGCATTATTAACCGCAATTATTAACTTTTTTTGAACGGTCAAAAATGAGTATAGAGTTATGATGGTGTTTGATGATGAAAAAAATTGTTTAATTTCATTATATAAGTGATCTTTTTTTATCGATGACGAATTTTCATTTTTATAGATCTTTCATATTCATTCTAATTCATATATTCTATTTAGACTAAGTTTCAAGTGATTCAAAAGCCCCTATTCTGTAACAAACGGTTGGTAGCAAAATTCGCCATGTGTATGACAATACACTCGATAATGTCTCCCAAATATCGAATACGTATTCATGTAGCTTGAAGCCAATTGAATAATTAATTATTACGGATCAGCAACAGTCGATACAATACATTTCAATATTCATAGCGTAATAATACATGACTGAATCGACTATAATGTATACACATACAAATTCAGTCATTCATAATCCAATCGTCAGTGAACAGTGGGCGAAAATCTCGTCATTGAAACTGCGAAAAATCATTTACTGAATAATTCATTTTTTGAATTGCATTAATTTCGTTCCTTCACACCATTTCAGGTTAAAAATAGTTTATTTCTCAAACAGTATTATAGTTATAATTTCCTAATGAATCCAAGGTTTAAGAAACGCATTCGTTAAAAAATGATGATTTTACTAATTATTATACTAAATCTTCTATTTTCGAAAGCATCTTTTTTAGGGCGTTGGAAAATATTAGATTTCCGCTACTTCTGTAGAAATGATTTTTTGAAGAATTGAAGTTTAATCTAATATTTCAAACTCTTGTGACATGTTGAATTGAATTCCGAGTAATTACGAATTTTTGTGTTTCTGAAGTTGGACTGCAGACGTATGAAGGAGTACTCATAATGAATTATCTTTCGAGCCAGAAATTCATCCACCTTGTTGAGTTATGCAAATCGCTTGGGAGCTGAGGTAGTTGTATTCAAGAAGTTTCTATTCTGGAATTTGAATAGTAAAAGCGATACTGGCGTACATTGATGGTGTTAAAGGTAGTGATTGTTTTAGAATTTTTGTTTTCCGAATTTTCGGATTAATGTCAGTTAGTTTGGAATCTGAATGCGGAATTTTAGGGTTGCTTTTGAGAACGTGACTGAATTATAATGATCATTGGAGAATTTTCGGGACTTTGAAGGATTTTGTTGTATTTCAGGAGAATTTTTAGGAATTCACGACATTTTTGGGGCATTCCGATCATTGTTGGAAAATTGAATGATTTTATGAAATTTGGGTTAATTTTGATGACGATTTTTGTTAATATTTGGAAATTGAAGTTACGTCCCTAGGAAATTTGGTAGTTATAGAAGAATATGTGAAGATTCTTGATCTTTTTTGTATAATCTAGATGATTCTTAGAAAATTGAACTGATTTGTTTGAATTTAAATTTACTTTGATGACGATTTCGGAAAATTTTCTAAAATTCAAATACTAGATATAAGTATTGTTTGATACTTTGAGTAATTCTTTAAAATTTGCAAAAATCGGTTTATTGCAAGATATGAAAATTTTGGAGTTTTCTGAATTTCAATCTTTCTCAAAATTTATAATCAAACTTATCCTTTGAAATTTTGGGTTATTTCGATGAAGATTTTTGCAAATATTCGAATATTAAAATGCCGTCTTTAGAAAACTTGGAAATTATGGAAGAATTTTCAATAATTCACAATATTTCGATAGTGAGAAAATTCAACCAATTTTTTCGAATTTAAATTGACTTCCATAACGATTTTGGAAAATTTTCTGAAATTCAAATGACCTTTCTCGAGATACAAGATATACCGTTTGATACTTGAAGTACGTGAATCTTTAAACTTTGCCAAAATCGATTCGTTTCAAGTTTGTTCAAATCTAAATTTACTTTGATGACGATTTCGGAAAATTTTCTAAAATTTAAATACTTTTCTCGAGATACTAGATATAAGTATTGTTTGATACTTTGAGTAATTCTTTTAAATTTGCAAAAATCGGTTTATTGCAAGATATGAAAATTTTTGAGTTTGCTGAATTTCAATCTTTTTCAAACTTTATACTCAAACTGATCCTTTGAAATTTGGGGTTATTTCGATGACGATTTTTGCAAATATTCGAATATTAAAATGACGTCTTCAGAAAACTTGGCAATTATAGAAAAGTTTTCAATAATTCACAATATTTCGATTTATAGAAAAGTTTTCAATAATTCACAATATTTCGATAATGATAAAATTCAACCAATTTCTTCGAATTCAAATTGACTTCCATAACGATTTTGGAAAATGTTCGAAAATTCAAATGACCTTCCTCGAGATACGAGATACCCCGTTTAATATTTAAGGTACGTAAATCTTTGAAATCTGCCAAAATCGATTCGTTCCAAGATATCACAATTTAGGTATAATTTATCTGAATCTCACTTTTTTTTCGAGTTTGAAACTCGAAAAACTTCGAAATTCATCCACCATTTTTTCTCACGATAAAAATGTCAAGAATTTTACGTTAAATTCGCAAAAAATTCCAACTGTCTAAATTCTATCCAACTATTAATAAATTCTATGAATTATCTAAAATTTACTCATACTCCTAAAGTTTAGAGAACTTCCTTCAAAAAAATCCCAGATTCTGAATCAAAACTACTTTGATCCCTCTTCCAAACATTCCCTTAAATAACAAAAAAAAAAAAAAAAAATCCTACTCAGTTTTAAACACTCCAAAATTCCCTAATCCATAAATTTTCGAGTTCTAGAATTCCCATCAAACCCATACTCATAAAAAATTCTGAACAAAATCCCAAAGAAAACGCTATTGTCGAAGTTCGCCCTTAATCGCGAAAGTTTGATTCCCAACACGGTCCTTGGAGGCGCGAGGTTTTAGGGGCCGGGAAAATCGATCTTATGAAAATACTCGGAGAGTATAGGGGCTGTCGAAGCCATTCGGAAAGCTTCGGTAAATTGTTCACCAAGGATTGGTAACGTTGCGGTATTATGCGTTGGCTCACACCGGGAACCTCAATGAGGAACATTGGGAATTCTCGCTATCGCGTACCGTCATTTATCAAAAAGGCATCAGCCATTGAATTTTCGCGTGCTGGGATTAACAACGAGCTTTTGAATTTCATAAACTCCTCTTCTGAATTCGAACGGGCAATAGTTTTTTTTAACCTATTTCAAAATATTCTGTTATTCTATCCATTTTTCTTTGTATTTTATGCAAGTCAGACGATTTATTTCGAAAAAATATTTAATCAAATAAGATATGAATGTATTTCATAAATTTTATCACCCCAGTGTCAATTTTGGATTTTTATAAAAAAATACATCGAAATGAAACATCCAAAAAATTTTCTAAAATACGAATGTTTTCATCAATGAAAAACTCGACTTTTTTTCCTTTCATACATTGACATACTTTTTTTTTAAAGAAAAGGGACCATAAATGCAAGTAAGCTCGCAATAATTTGGTTTCCATTACCCCATTTGGTTTCCATTACCCCAAGTAAAATATTCGGGGAAATGTTTCGTTTAATTCAAACTTGGCGTGATAAATGTCGACGTTGCGAAGGGGGTTATATTGCTTTGCATGCGTCGCACGCACTTTCCTCTGAACTCTGACCCCATTCGTCCCTGTCGACCATTTTTCGCCCGGGCTCAAAAGTCGGGCGTGCTCCGCGGTTACGTGTTACCCTTGCATTTGCTAATGATTACAAATAAGAGTGACTAATGGGGCGAAGTGTGGGATGTCATGTAGCTACATGCATTTTTCAGATTTTTTTTGGGGTTATTCAAATCCGGAATGAAGCTGCTCGTGAAAAGTGGTTATTTTATCAGTTCGAGTGTAAAATTCTGAACTTGGAAAAATAACAATTCACGAGAGAATGAGATAGAGAGAAAAATCGAGAGTATGAAAAGATGTGGGAAATTTAATTTTCCTGCAGAACAAAAATTTGATATAGGATGGGGAGAAAAATCGGAAATTTGGGAAAATTCCATAAGAATTCCAAAAATTTTTGAGAATTTTTAAAAATCCTACAAAATTCAACAATTTCCTGAAAACTTCAAATAAGTGATGAGAAGAATTGAAAGTATAGAAAAATGAGAGAAATTTTCTTTTTCCTGCAGAAAAAAAATTGATATAGAATAGGAAGGAATTGAAAGTATAGAAAAATGAGAGAAATTTTCTTTTTCCTGCAGAAAAAAAATTGATATAGAATAGGAAGAAAATTCAGAAATTTGTGAAAATGCTATAATAGTATATTATGTTCCAAAGGCCAAAAAGTTTGTTTGGACGAATGCGATTATATTCCTCGGCTTCGCCTCGGAATATAAACTCGCATTCGTCCAAAACAACTTTTTGCCCTTTAGGACATATGATCCAATAAAGGACCGTTTATTGCACTGAGGTGTATAAAAATACTAAAAATTTCTTAAAATTCTCAAAAATCCTACAAAATCCAACCAATGCCTGAAAATTTCAAAAAATAATAAGAAGAATTAAAGGTATAGAAAAATGACGGAAATTTTCTTTTTCCTGCAGAAAAAAATTTGACATAGGATAGGAAGAAAATTCAGAAATTTGTGAAAATTCCATAAAAATTCCAATGATTTCTTAAAATTCTCAAAAATCCTACAAAATCCAACCAATTCCTAAAAACTTTAAAAAAGTAATAAGCAGAATCAAAAGTATAAAAAAATAAGGGGAATCTTCTTTTTCCTGTAAAAAAAAATTTTGATATAGCATAGGAAGTTTCCTGTAAAAAAAAATTTTGATATAGCATAGGAAGAAAATGCAGAAATTTGGGAAAATTCCATAAAAATACTAAAAAATGCTTTAAATTCTCAAAAATCCTACAAAATCCAACCAATTCCTGAAAACTTCAAAAAATAATAAGAAGAATCAAAAGTATAAAAAAATATGAAATTTTATTTCTCCTGTAGAAAAAAAATTTGATATAGGATAGGAAGAACATTCAGAAATTTGTGGAAATTTCATAAAAATTCTAAAAATTTCTCGAAATCCTCGTAAATCCTAAAAAATCCAAAAACTTCCCAAAAACTTCAAAAAAATAATAAGGAGAATGAAAAGTATGAAAAAATAAGAAAAATCTTCTTTTTCCTGCAGAAAAAAATTTGATATAGGATAGGAAGAAAATTCAGAAATCTGGGAAAATTCCCTAAAA
>JAPYZK010009976.1:0-13458 GCA_030522785.1 Platygaster equestris | reverse complement strand
TAAAATTTTTTATTATGTCAAAAATTTGCAGGTTTTCAAAAGTTGAGGAATTATAAAATTGAAAATAAATTCCAAGAAACAGAATCAAAGTACATTGAAAACTGTAAAGAAAGGATAGAAACAAATTGAAGAGTATGAAAAATTTGGAAGTTTCGAGTTTTTCGGATTATTAACAAAATTTCGAGAAGTTCAAAAAATCCGGTAAATGGAAAACATTTAAGAATTTTTAGATAATTTTGAAATTCCAACGATTCTAAAAGTATCCAAAATAGTGAAAATTTAAAAAATGTTGTTGAATTTCGAAAACCTCCAAGATCTTTTCGGATTATACGGAAAATTATTATGAAATGTCTAAAAATTCGTTGATTTCGAAAATTTCGAAAATTTCCAGAAATCAAGAAATATTGAAAAATTGTCAAAACCCAAAAATTATAAACATTTCGTAAAAGTTAAAGTTTGGATAATTCAAAAATTTTCGAACTTGCGAATATTTTGTGATTCTTTGAAGATTTAGATTGTCTCTTCCCTAGATTTTTTCCAGCTCGATTTTTCGAAATTCAGATCGGTTTTTCAAAAAAAAAACCTTAAAAAACCGATCATTGGTTTTCTACGGTTTTTCCCATGCCGCCAGGGTTGAAAAGGAGTTAAGGGAAAAAAGAGTCGCCAGTGAAATAGGACGAGTTTCTCAAGCGAGCTTTCCCGTTTCCCCGGCAAGATTCGAAGATAATTTTTAATTAAAGTACGATTGCATCGTCGAATTAAGCTTGCGAAAATATTCGTGACCAATTAAAATGGCGGAGCGCGTGTGCATAGATGCCGCGCGTACGGCGAGACGACGCAGCGCCAACTGGTTGCTCGTTAAAATTATTGAGATCCCTCTCCCCCTGCCTGGGGTGTCCTTTTTTTATCCTTCTTTCGTCTCGCTGCAAAGTGGCACTCGGGAATCCCATATCGAGATCCCCGACGCTCCCGCTCTTGATACGGTCCCGAGGAATCCCTGATCCGCGGATCGGGAGGACGGTTGTTTGTACTTTGTACACACCGCGGGAAATTTTGCACTTCGGTAGTGGAGTCCGACATTTTTTATGGATTTTGAATGTTTTTGGGGGGTTTTTGAGGTTTTTTTTGGGACATTAAGAGTGTTTGGATGTTTTTTGACATATGGGAGGAAATATGGGAAGAGTTGGAGGAAATTGAAGAATACTTGGGAATTCGGAAAAATTTTCGTTAATTGCCGAAAGTTTTTGAAAACTGTTGAGCAATTTTGTTGTTGTTTTTTTTTTATTTTCATGAATTTTGAAGTTTGGAGGAATCATTTTGAAGTTGTGAAGTTTCGAAATTTTTGAAGTTTTGGAACTTTTGAAGCTTTGGGAATTTTGGAAGTTCTGGGATTTTTAAGTCTTGGAGAATTATGATGTTCTGAAGTATTGGAAGTTTTGGAAATGTCGGGAATTTTGAACTTTCGAAGTTTTTTAACTTTTGAAGTTTTGAAAATTTTGGAAGTTTTGGAATTTCGAAGTCTTGAAGAATTGGAATTTTTCCAAGTTTCGGAAATTTGAGACGGTTCTGAAGTTCTGAAAGTTCAGAGATTTTGAATTTTTTGAGAATTTCAAAGAATTTTTGAGTTTTGAAGAACGTTGAAGTTTAAAAGTTGTCAAGTTTTGGAATTTTTAAAGTTTTGAAATTTTGGAAGTTTTGAAGAATTTTGAAGTTCTGAAGTAGAAGATTCAACAATTCTGAACTGATTTTGAAGTTTTGACAAATTTGGATGAATTTTGAATTTGTCGAGCATTCTGAATTTGTAGAACTTTTAAAGCTTTAAAAATTTTAGAAGTTCTAGAATTTTAAAGTCTGAAGTTCCGAAGTTACGAAAGTTTTTGAAGTTTCAAAAGTTTTGGAATTTGAAAGTCAGTGGATATCAAAGAATTTCCGAGATTTTGAGAATTTTAAAGTTTTGAAAATTTCCGGAGTTTTGAAGCCTAGATGTTTCGAAATTTTTCAAATTCCTGGATTTTGCAGTTTTGACGAATTTGGATGAATTTTCTGTTTAAAAACTTTTCAAACTTTAGGAATTTTGTAATCTCAAAGTCTTGAAGAATTGCGAAGTTCTGAAATATTAGTCTTTGTGGATATCAAAGAATTTTCGAGATTTGAAGAATTTTGAAGTTTTGAAAATTTCCGCAGTTTTGAAGCCTAGATGTTTCGAAATTTTTTTAATTCCGGGATTTTGAAATTTTGAGGAATTTAGATGAATTTTCTGTTTTGAAACTTTTCAAACTTTAGGAATTTTGTAATCTCGAAGTCTTGAAGAATTACGAAGTTCTGAAATTTGGGAAATTTCGAAACTTGCAAGTTTTGAAAGTTTTAGAATTTCCAAGTTTTTGAGAAGGTCAAAGAATTCTGAATTTTAACGATTGACGAAAGTCAGAATTTTCAAAGTTCTGCAAATTTCGAAAGATTTGAAGAATTTTGATGGTTTGAAGCCTAGAAGTTTCAAATTGAAATAAATTTAGAAGTTTTTAAACATCCGAAATGTTTGAAGCTGTAAAGTTTTGGAAGTATGAAACATTTTACTATAAAAATACCAGATTTATAAAAAAATTTTTTTTCACAAAGTTTTCGTAGAAAAACTTTATAAAAATCGAAAATTTTATAAAAATATCAAAAAATCGACCTCATAAAATTGCCATTCTTTTATATAAAAACTACTCAATAATTCTATAAGGTTTTTATGAGTTTTATAACTTCTGTAAATTTATTTTTTTTTTAATAATATTCCTCTGTTTATGAAATCTATTTCATAAAACTTCTATACAATTTGCAATATTCATCAAGTTATTTAACACAAATTTTATGATGCATTTTTTTAATAAAACTCCGAGATCTATAAAAAAAATTTTTTATAATGTTTTCATAAAATCACTTGATGAAAATCGAACATTTTATAAAAATTTTAAAAAATCGACCTTATAAAATTGTCATTCTCTTATAAAAACTACTCAACAATTCTAGAAGGTTTTTATAAGTTTCATAACTTCTATAAAAATCATCAATTATTCATAATATTCCACAGTTTATGAAATCGATTTTATAAAACTTCTATAAAATTTGCAATGTTCATCAAGTTATTTCATAAAAATTGTATGAAACAATTTTTTTTTATAAAAATCCGAGATCTATAAAAAAAATTTTTAAAAAGTTTTCATAGAATCACTTGATAAAAGTCGAACATTTTATAAAAATTTCAAAAAATCGACCTTATAAAATCGTCATTCTTTTATAAAAACTACTCAAAAATTCTAGAAGGTTTTTCTAAGTTTCATAACTTCTATAAAAATCACCAATTTTTCATAATATTCCACTGTTTATGAAATCGATTTTATGGAACTTCTATAAAATTTACAATATTCATCAAGGTATTTAATAAAAATTCTATAAAACATTCGTTTCATAAAAATCCGAGATATATAAAAAAATTTTTTTATCAAGTTCCCATAAAAGCTACAAACTACTTAATAATTGTATAAAGTTTTCATAAAAACTAGAATCCCTAGGGACTCATCCCGTGTAAAGTCACTCTCGTCAGAGGAGGGATAAAGTGACGGGTACCGCTCGTTATTAGTAGGCACGCGGGGGATATTGATTCAATTACGGAGATTAATAGAACGGAGATAACTCAAAGCGACGAAGAGTAGCAATTTATCGGGAACGTGGCTCGGCGTGTGTAGTACGTGCGCGGCGGCGGCGGCCCTTGCTCCAAGACTCGGTACTCTCGGTACTCGGCTGAACTAGGCGTAGCAGCGGAGAGACCCAGATAAATGTGTCAAAGCTCGCTTGTTACTTTCGTTTCCCAAGTCGTGACCAGCCCCCCGACTGGACTCTCCCGTGATGGTGCTGATCGAGTAACGGTGATATATTCGAGCAGGATGCTGCTGCGGGCCACATTCGTTGCGATTGTGCCGCTGCTGCTGCATCGAATGCATTGGAACCGAGAGAGCGAAAGGCTTGGAAAGGGAAGGAGAAAAAGAAAACGCCCCGAAAGAAAGTACGCGTTCAAGCGGACAAAGAGTACCGAGTGCGCTAAAAACGAGATTTATACAGCGAAAGGTCAACAATTTATCAACTATCAGAATTTTTAACATTGAGTTTTTAATGGTTTTGATAAACTTGGAGGGATTTTTTATATTTGTAAACAATTTTTTTTGTAGGGGTGAGAAATTTTTGGAGTTAGTAAAATTTTGTATGCATTTTGGGAAATTTGGTAAAAGCAAAATTCTAGTTTTGTTTTTTCGTAAAATTTGGCAACTTTGCGGTAAATTTGAAAACTTTACGAAAATTTGGGAATTTTTACGCGATATGCAGAACATTTTGGAAAATTTATGGAAAATTCGAAAATTTTTAGAAACTTGACGGAAAATTCTGATTATTTTTAGAAATTTACGGAAAACTCGACAAGTTATGGGAACTACGAAAAATTCGGGAAATTTTGAAAACTTTGAGCAAAATTCGAAAAATATTGAAAACTTTACGGTAAACATGAAAATTTTTGGAAACTGTATAGAAAAATTCATGAAATTTTTACATTTCATTTATATCATATTTTGAAAAGAGTTTCAAAATTCTTATAATTGTCGTGATTCTCGAAATTTTAGAAATCTCCTGAAATTTAGAAATCTTCAAAGTATTCAAAAATTATCGAAAATTTGAAAAATCTTGAAATATTCAATATTTGCGTAATATTAGAATTTTAAAGATATCTAAAGATTATAAAGTATCAAAAAATTCAAAACTCTCAAAATCTTCAGAATTCTCTAATTTTTCAAATTTCCCAAGAGTTCCAAAATTCTCATAATTTTCGAATTGTCCAGAATTTTGAAAACCTTCAAAATGTTTGATAATTATCAAAAATTTTTAACCCTTACAAAAATTCAATTTGTATCATAAAAACCTGGAAATTATTGATTTTCCTCAAACGAATTCGAAAACCCAAAATTCTTATAATATTTCTGAAATCGCCTAAAAAAATGAAAATAATCAGATAGAAAATGAAAATTTCCAAGAAATTCAAAAACCGTACTAGGATTTCAAAAACTCTGATTAAGATTTGATCAATCATGACGAGAATCAGATTTACTAGTCTCTAGCTAATTTTGAAAAAAAAAATGTGTTGACATACAAAAAATGGAACAATTATTATTGTCATTGCATTGATGATTGAGGAAGAAAAGGCGAAATGTCAATTAATCGCTGAATGAGGGACATACGACGTAATACGGGAAAAAGGCTGATTCGGTCTCGTACGCGTGAATGAAAGGAAGAGATATTGCATGTGGCAAATGAGGAAGGAAGGCGCGTACCACACAGGGTCGCGGGAGTCACGTAGTACGCGTTTGACCCTATCTCGAACCCGCAGCTGCCGTCGCGAACCGGCTCCTCCAAAACGAATCAAGTGCACTTTGGAATGCGGCGCGGTCGGCCGGCCAAGGGATTTATCGGGGAAACCGTTTCTTGCTCTCAAAGTTGCCCTAACGTATATTAAAAACCATTCACTTGCTTCGTCAACTAGTAACTAAAAAAATAAAACTGACGACTCTCAAAATCAAAAAGTAAAGTCATCATCCAAAACTCGTAATCTTCAAAATTCAAAATTTCCCTCATAAACCTAACTCGCAATTTTAAAAATGAAAAAAAAAAAAAAATGTACCAAACATTCAAAAATGTACCCAAATTCGAATCGATACCCAAAAATTCACAACTTCAGACATACGAATTCAAAAAAATAAAATTCAAAAATTTTGCAAATAATCTAGGACACTAGACCGACTGCTCTCAAAACCAAAACCTCTGAAAAAACTTGAATTATCCCTAATCAATCAGCTCTCATTGAAACGATCACACCGAACCCGCCACAAAAACCTCCTTTTTCTCCCAAATCATTACCCCCCTCGTCCACGTGTAAACGAGTAGTATCCTAACCGATCGCCGACCATGTTTTTTCGTAAATTCGAGCGTAAAAACGCGAGGCGTGCGATGCCCCGGGCAGCATCGGAATTACCCCCCCGCCCGCACCACGGGATATAACTGGCAACCCCCGCCCGGGGAGAACCGGGCCTTTCGGTCTCCCCTTCCCCCCCCCCCCCCCCTTTTTTTTATCCCTATTTCGTCCCTCATCGCGGTCGGCTTCTTTTCTGAGGGCAAAACCCTACCGCGCGTACAGGTGCTACAGGTGTTCTCGCTCCGAGAGCATTCAAACGCGCATGTTCCTCAATGGAGAGCCACTCCGTTTCCGCTCCGCGCTTATTTTCGACTCAAAAAAGAACCACCTACCCTTTTTTTCGACCCTTCTTTTACTATGCCCGGAAAAAAGGGGCAACAATCTCGGTTTAACGACTAGGAGCTTCAATTTCATTTTTAACGCTTTCGTTGAGTAACGAGGTGGAATTCGGATCATTAGCGGGGTGAAAATGGGATCCATTGAGTGGAGAAATGGTTCGCCGAAGTTCGACTCGTGTAGGAATGCGCAAACGGATGAATATTAATTCGGGTATATGCGTAGAGTGCGCTCATTAGCCGAACCCGAAATATCCCCGGTTTTGTTTTTTCAATCGACGCGACGTCCTTAAAAGGCGCTGAAAGCCGGATAAACACGTATCTACCATAAAGGATGCTTCGCGATTTGAAGCGCCGCTCCCGATAAGTTAATGGTGGGGCCAAAATGGACTTTTATAAACGAGTCCTCTTCTCCGTATCTCCGAGACTCATTCGTTCGGATCGTAAATGCAAGCTTTCAGAGTGGGATCACTTTGAAACTTTGTGACAGTGTGTGGTAGGGATGTGTCATCGCGAGGGAGATCATCAATCGAGGCGCAGATTAGGGACAATCTTGCTCGTCTTCTGGAGAATTTCAGTGATTGGAACAATTCAACGCTTGGTTATTGTTGTCTCGAGTGGAGTATTTTTATTTTCGGAATGTCGATGCAAGGAGAAAATAGTATGGTTGGCATATAGTTGTACTTGGAACAACCATATTTATGATTGGTGCAACCAAAGTTAGATTCACTGTAATCTTTTGAATGGTAAATGTATAGAAGTGTGTAGTTGTCATATTGCAGTTAATAGTAGGGAGGATATGGTTGAGGCAACCATACTGTGAAGTTAGGATTTTGTTTTATTTCTGTACGGATTTCGTTGCCCCTCTTTTTTCTATGCCCAGAAAAAAGGGGCTTCAATCTTGGGTCTTAACGACTGGTCTAAGAGGAGAAGAAGCTCCAATTTCATTTCGCATCGTTTATTGTTTTCGCCTCGTAACAAGGAGGAATTCGCCTCATTAGCCGGCCGAAAACGCGATTCATTTTGTTTCTTAATCGACGTGACGTGAGGAAATGGTTACGTTTTTGTAGTTTGCTTTTCTCTCGGGTTTTTTCATTATTTTTGCACTTATATTCAGCTGAATATTACACTACAAAAAGTAGGTTAAGTAAGAAAATGTAGGGTGTCCAAACGTCCGTATTTATACGGACATGTTCGTATTTTACGTGCGCTGTCCTGGTTTCCGTATTTTTCGAAAAATGTCCGTATTTTTGACCGATTTCATAAAAAATTGAAACGTTTTATCTGAAAATCTAAATTTCTGTGACGTGGAATTCGAAGATATATCTCCAAATTGGCAATTTTTAGCATTTTTATAATTTATAAAAATATGAAATTTCCGAAAATTATCAAAATTTTGAGAATTTTCAATGTTTCGAAAATTCCGAATATTTAGATTATTGTTAAATTTGGAAAATTTTGGGGATTACGGAAATTTTACGGATTTTGAAAATATTACGAATTTTTGAATCTACACTTTTTATATTTAATTTAATTTAATTTTCACAATTTTTAGAATTTCGATCTTTTTTAACATTATAAGAATTTTAAGCATTTTCAAAGTTTCGATCATTTTAAATATTTTAATTGTATAATTCTCAAAATTTTTTAAACTTTGATAACTTCGAAAATTATGGAATTTCCGAAAATATAAGAATTTCGAGAATGTTCAAAGTTCAGAGAATTTCAAATATTTTGATTATTGTGAAATATCGAAAATTTCAGGAATTTCGTAAATTTGTAAGAAATCCGAAAATCTTAAGAATTTGAAAATTTACTGAATTTTTAAAAACTTTCGAAATATCTATAATGTGTGAATATAAATCCTTTTTGAGAATATCGATCTTTTAAGAATTTTCAAATTTTCGAGAATTTTAGATATTTCGATAATTCTGAAATGTCGAGAATTCTGAAGATTTTGAAAATTCTGAAAATTATAAACTTTCTTGAAAATTATGAGAATTACAAGAATTTTCAAAGTTTCGAAAATATCAGATATTTTGATCTTCTTAAGAATTTTTGAATTTATGCAAATATTATACACAATTTCCACATCTTCGAGAATTTCAACGATTTCCAAAATCATGGAAGTTTGATAAATTTTCAAAGTTCTGAGAAGTTTTAATATTTCGATTATTCTGAAATTTTTAAATTTACGAGAATTTCGACAGTGCAGATGATCTTGAATTTTGTGAATTTTGAAGATTAGAGAATGTTGTAAGTTTCGAGAATTCAAAGTATTTTGATAATTCTGAAATTTTAAAAACTTTAAAAATGTTGCAAATTTCTAAAATCTTTAAAATTTCAAAAAATTCTTCTTTCAGTGTATGAAAATTGAAGCATTCTAAATATTTTGGAAATTTTTAACGTTTTGTATATTTCAAACATTTTTAGATTCTAGAAAATTTAGATAATTTCAACAAATTACAGTATATTAATAATTATAAGAGGTGTAAGCGGCAGGGGGGGGGGGGGGGCGGTTAAGGAACATGTCCTGGTTTTTCATTCTTTCTCTCTGGACCCCCTTTTTTTGAGCCCATTTCGAAACTGCTCTAATGAGCCAAAATGTCCAAACATTTACGTAATGATTTGCTCTACCCCACCTTAAAAAAATCCTCGAACCCAGTGAACCCCGGACTGTTGTAATTGACAAAGTGCCCGAACGCGAAAAACCTCGAATTCCTAGGAAACGAGCGTAGCGATAAATAAGGCCTCTCGTGCTTAGGAAGCATTAATTCACGCGTTTCGAAAAAAAAGCGCCGTACATAATATTATAAATCACGCGAAACTCGTAGGGAGTATATTTTTTTTGCCGGGACATCCGACCATAAAACACTCGGAATATGGGCCGCGCGTTTCGGTAAAATCTCCTTGGGTTTTTTACTTTTCCAGCGGTGGTTTTTCGCTCGGCTCGATAAATAACTGATAAGCGCGACTGGTTATGCCCGCGGGGATCGAAGGTCGCCTCGCCCAGCGAGCGCGCTTATGTAGGGTAGCAATGCCATTTTGTAAATGCGCACGTATCTTCGCGCCTCCACGTGTTGCTGGGAAATAGCGGTACCTAGATCCAGTCCGGGGGCAATATGGCGGCGAAAAGACCGCGGATGCGGGGCCGAAGGTCGTCCCGGGCACATCCCTGCGGGACCTTTATCGATTTTTTAGCATTTTGTGCTCTCTTGCGGTGAATGAATAGTTTTGGAATGTTTTTTGTAGCTCGGAGAATGAGGAAGAAACTTTTTGGAATTTATTTTGGTTGCGAAATAGAGATTTTGAGATATTCTGGTGAATGATAAAATTTGTGAAATTTACCCGATCCTAACCTCAAAGTGGTAAATAAAAAGGGTCTTTGAGATTAGAATCAGGTAAAATACAGTACTACGCAAGCGGGGCAAGAGTCGATATTGCAAAATGATTAAATTCCTCGCCTTCGGCTCGGAATTTAACCCTTCGTTTTGCAAAAATCGACTTACCCTGTTTGTACAGTAATGTACTATTACGAAGTTTGAATGATTTCGGAAATTTTTGGTTTTCCGACTTGTTTGATATGAGAATTTTGGCATTCTACAAGGTTGTGGAAAATTTTTGGAAAGTAACGAAATTTGTAGAATTTACGAAGAATATGAGGCGTTTTTGAGAATTTAGTTAAATTTGAGAAATTTCAAAACGTTTTTCGAATTGCTTAATGAAATCAGACAATTGTAGTCTTTCAGTTGAATTATTTACTGAATTTTGAATTTCAATTCCGAAACAAGATTTTAAGAAATTCTGGTGAATTATTCAATTTGTAAAATTTACGAAGTTTGGATAATTTCCGAAATTTTTGGTTTTCAGAATTATTTGATATGAGAATGTTGGCATTCTACAAGGTTATAGAAAATTTTCGAAAAATAACGAATTTGTAGAATTTACGAAGAATGTGAGGCATTTTTGAGAATTTTGGTTAAATTTGAGAAACTTCCAAAAGATTTTTTAAATTGCTTAATAAAATCAGACAATTGTAGTTTTTCATTTGAATTATGCACTGAATTTCGAATTATAATTCCGATACCAGATTTTCAGAAATTCTGGCGAATTATTCAATTTGTAAAATTTACAAAGTTTGGATAATTTTCAAAATTTTTGAAGGCTTTCTGAATTGTTCGATAAGAATTTCGGCATCATACGAGATTTCGGGGAATTTTCAAAAAATCACAATATTTCTGTAGAATTCACGAAAGAAATGAGGCATTTCCGAGAATGTTGTTAAATTTACGAAATTGCTCAAAAATTTTTTAAATTGCTTGAATTTTGAATTTTGAATTCCAATTCGAATATGAAATTTTAGAAAATGCTGGCAAATGATTAAATTTATAAAATTACCGAAATTTGAATAATTTTCGTAATTTTTGAACATTTTCTGAATTTTTTGATAAGAATTTTGGCATTCTACAAGATTTTAAAAATTTTTGGAAAATTACGAAATTTGTAAAATTTACGAAGAACACAAGGCATTTTCTAGAATTTTGATAAATTTGAGAAACTTTCAAAAAATTTGTCGTACTTCAACTTACGAAGTTTTGCTCGATAAAACAATTTTTTTTAATGCTGTACGAAACTGCGCGTTTTAATTCCGAAGTCGGCAGAAATGAATCTTTCGTGGCCTAATAATTCTTTTGAAATCGGTGATCAATATTTCTTGCGAAAAAACACACTGGATAATGAATAATAATGAACGATATTTCACATGAAAATCCGATTTTCTCACGCTTGGTTGATAAATCCGCGATAAATATTAATGGCGCTTATTTCTTGCGAAATGATTAATGCGGAGTACAATTATGCCTTGCAAACAGTTATCTTCGAAACGGTGGAAAATTTTTTATACTTATGAATTGATCGGTCGATTTTCATCGGGATTTTTCGTGTTCTCTCACTTGTGACCGGTGCATATTCTTCTCTTTCATGCAATTTCTCGAACTTTCCTCTAATTATCTTAAGTAGTTCCATTCTGCGTAAAAAATGGAACATTCGTTTACTAATTTGCCAATAGAAATCGAATTGTGCAAAATTGCAAAACTTAATAATTTGGGGATCCGAATTCGAAAATTTGGAAATCCGAAAAGAAATTGTCGATTCCCAAAATTATGATAAGTAATTAATAATACTCCGAAATTTCAAATTTTGAATTTATTGATAAAATCATCTTTTCGACACTGCTTTACTAATTTTTACCATTTTTTCTGTTACAGGTAAGTGCTCCAATTTCATTGCACCTGATAGAATCTCCATACTAAGGTCAGAAAAAAGTAAAAAATATTTTATCGAACGCGAACAACTGGTTAAGAATGTTAATTTCCTATCGACAGTCGAAAATATGTATTTCCAACAAAAAGATCGGGCTCGCGATAATTCTCGATCAATTCTTGTCTTGAGACATGAGTTGTGACGAGAGTTATCAAGTCGATACAATCTCGGTGATATAATTATTCGTTATTGAAAGTCGTGCGGATGATTTGCATATTCAATCAGCATTCGAAAATGAGAAAAGGCGTTTCAGCGCGTGCAGTAAATCACACGCCGAATGACCATTTTTTAGCCCTTTTATTTTCGTATAATACATGAATTTTGTCGATGAAATGCGACGAGTCATCTGAAGTTTTTCGAATTTTTTGTTTTCATTATTTTTGGTCTGAGTGACGACGATTGTTGTAAATATTATCTCATTTACATTGATCATTATTTTAAGATTTTCTTCATCATATTTTTTTATGATCAAGCGACGGACGAATTTGTAATAATCTTTGAAAATTCGAAAAATATGAAAAATTTCGTATATTCATCAATATTTTTTTTAAGTTATTACATTTCTGCAAACTCGTAATTTTTTTCGTTATTTGTGAAATAATACGAATCTTGAATTTCGACCGCAGAATTTTTATTTGGAAGAACAGTAGTCACGTTTGAAAATTCTAATTCTTCAGAAACTCGAATTTCAAAATTGAAATGTTTGCGATTTTTGAAGCTTAAACGTATAAATGAGCGAGTTTTTACTTTATGAATATGAAAAAAATTAAAAATCATTAAAAACCTTCATAACATTTAATTATTGAAAAGTTTTCAATTCTGAATCCCTAGTGATCGTAGTTTTTATAAAAACAGGAAAATTTTTTATAAAATCAGTCAATTATTCATAAAAATTCGTTTTTTTATAAGGTCGATTTTATGAAAGTTATATAAAATTTTCGATTTTTATAAAGTGGTTTTATAAAAACTTTATAAAAAAAATTTTATCAATAAAATCTGTCAAAACTTTCATACAATTCATCTGTTTTTTTATAAAAACAATCGAAAGCCTCAAAATTCTTATAAAACCTTTATTTTCATAAAAACTTCGCGATTTTTGTAAAAAGTTTCATATTTGTATAAAAAACTTTCCTGATATAAGAAATTTCTCTTATAGTAATATTTGATACGTTTTTATTACACAAGGAAATAGAAAATCATGTTCGTAACGTTTTGTCGCAATTATAAAACGTACAAACATATGATTTTATAGGATTCGAAAATTCTTTAACTCAAATTGAAAATAAGCATCCAAGTTGACATTCATTTGATGGACAAGAAAGTTGACTATCGGATTTCTGATATAAAGGACGCAAGTTCGAATCCCGCTGCCTCCAAAAAATTTTTAAATTTATTTCGAAACGAAATTTGAGCTGGAGTATCATAAAATGAGCTGGAGTATCATAAAATGATGAAAAATGGTTTGTACATTAGTAAAATGATCCAAAAAAGGTTAGAAAAAAATGTTGCTCATTTTTAAAAATGTTGAGAAAAAATTTGTGTAAAAAAAATCATTTTTTGTAAAACTTTAATAAGACCACTTTATACCAAATGCAAATTTTATAAAACTTTCATAAAACCGACCTTAAAAAATTTTTTTATAAAGTTTTTATGTAGACTAGAATCACTAGGGATATCTAGAATTTGATTCTATCTGAAAGTAAAATTCAACAATTCAAATTACAGTAACCAATGATAAAAAAAACCTCCAAAAAGCTGAAATTTCAATGTTACGAAATTCGAGATTTTCAGAATTTTGGCAATTCA
>JAPYZK010009958.1:0-22622 GCA_030522785.1 Platygaster equestris | reverse complement strand
ATCACCATTTACTTATCATTTTAATTGAATAACGTATGTTATTATTTATAATTATACATACAATATATAAAATATATATCACAATAATATATATATATATACATACACACATATATATTATGATAATAAATATATATAATTATTTAATAACATCCATTTTTCAAGGAATTATATTAAATTTACACATGCTATTTGAATTATTTTCGCCAAAACTCCGCTTAGCGAGATAACGTTCATTTAATCATTCGAGTTATCGCGCGCCTTACGTCAGGCAACCAATCAGAGCATGTTGTAAAATTTTCGCAGCTACCCGCCGCTCGGTTTGCGCTGTGTGTCGGTGGGTCGAGTTTCACTGCCACATGATAATTTGCCATAGCTATTTGATGATACATCAACATTTTTAACACTCAAATTGTGACGAAATCGATATCAGCAATTAATTATCAAAAATGACAATTAGAAGGAAATTAGCGAGCTCTAAAAACATAAAAGACTGTAACAAACCAAGTATTTTGGTGTGAAATACGAGTGCCCCTGTGGCGAACTCGCTTATCGGTGCGACTCTGCAACTTGGTACACGTTTAACCGCGACGCCAGTATGAGAAATAATACTCACTCAAGTTAGAAATTAGCGGGCTCTAGAAACCCGAAAGTCCATAACGAACCGAGTATTTTGGTGTAAAAAACGAGTGCCCTGGAGGCGAACTCACTTATCGGTGCGACTCTGAAAATTGGTACACGTTTAACCGCGACGCCGGTAATAAAAATGATACTAAATTAGGTATAAAATTGGCGGGCTCTAGGGACTGAAAGAATATAACAAACCGAGTAATTTGGTGTGAAAAACGAATGGCCCGGTAGTGAACTCGCATAACGGTGCGACTCTGAAACTTGGTACACGTTTAACCGCGACGCCGGTATTAGAAATGATACTGAATTAAGTTAGAAAGTAGCGGGCTCTAGGAACCTGGAAAACTATAACGAACCGAGTATTTTGGTGTAAAAAACGAGTGCCCCGGAGGCGAACACCCTTATCGGCGCGACTCTGAAAATTTGTACACGTTTAACCGCGACGCCGGTATTCTAAATGATACTTAATTAAGTTAGAAATGAGCGGGCTCTAGGAACCTGAAAGACCATAACGAACCGAGTATTTTGGTGTGACAAACGAGTGCCCCGGTGGCGAACTCGCTTATTGGTGCGACTCTGAAGCTTGGTACACGTTCGACCGCGACGCCGGTATTAGAAATGATACTTAATTAAGTCAGAAGTTGGCGGGCTGTAGGAACCTGAAAGAATATGAAAAACCGAGTATTTTGGTGGGAAATTTAATTTTTCCACAACTAATTAGCGGCAAATTTAGCACTAGCTCACTTTGCATTTTTTTCGTTTTTCGAACTTTTGCTCTGCTAAGTTCATGTGAAGTTAGCAGAAACAGGAATGAATGAGAAACAATCGTATATTATAATTAATGAGAATTCATGGAAATCGATAGGAAGTAGTTTATATGAATAAATGGGAATAAATAAAAAATAATGGGAATGGATGGTTAAATCGATAGTCGTTGATAGGAATTTATGGGAATCGACGAAAATTTATATAGGAACTGATAGAAATCGACGAGAGTAAATGGAAATCAATAATGATTGATGGGAATTCATATGAACTCATAGGAAACGATGGATATTAATAGTGCATGACGGATGGGAATTTATAGAAATTCTTGAAATTTGATGGGAATCGATTTGAATTAATTAATATTAATGGGAATCGATGAAATTCGATGGGAACTGATGAAAATTGATGGAAATACTCCAAAATAAATGATAATCGGTAGGAATCCATAGGAATCGGGAATTGATAGTAGCAATTGATGCAAATAAATGGAAATCAATAGTAATTGATGGGAATGCATAGGGATCTATAGGAATTCATAGAAATTAGTGGGAATTGATGAACATTTATGAAAATCGATGGAAATTCATGGGAATGGATAGAAAGTGATAGGAATTGTCAGAAATCCATGTATAAAGTATGAAATACCCATTGATATTTGTAATAGCATGTACAGGAATTATTCAAAGGAATTGTAATCATAAAATGCAGGCGCGCGTCGCGCGGGCATCATGTCTAGTGTCTCTAAACTTGCGATCTCTGGGAATAAAATTTGTCGCCGTCCCTGGCGCAAAAGGCACCCGGTCCGCGCGCGGATTCTCGGGGCTATTATTTCCATCGTGACGCAACGCGCGTATATATCGCGGGGAAACGAGAGAAGGCGCTCGGCTGCTCCGCGGTCTGGGGAAAATGGCCGTGTTATTAAATCGATCGGCGGCGCCGTCAGGGCTCTCCTGTACGATTCCTACATTCAATCGCTGGCGAAAAATTACAAAAAGTCATACCCTAACCGTCAATTTCCCTCAGTTTCGGCAAATAGACTACAAAAACGATAAAATACGACTTCAGAGACCGATTTCCCAAAGGATTCCGTAAATTGATGATCAATAAAAATTTGCAATAAATAAAAGATTGAAATTTGTCAACTGCTCACGTCACTTTTTATCGGAGTTTTGAATTTCTTTTTTCACAATGATAAAAATAATTCGTAACAATTCATGCAATATCAGTATTTTTGTATTGATCTTAAACCTAAAATATCTCGTACTGCAAAAAATGAAATCCTAAATTTGTTTTTTCGCGAGTTTTCAAAGATATTACTATAGTAGCCAGGTAATAACGCGATGAGTGATATTTCCAACTTCTGACATTTAAATTGCGTCACCGGGAAATGAAAGTTCAATCTACCCCACGGAAATTACGGTGAAATTTTCCCGAAAGGAATTTTTGATTGTCATTGGGAAAACTGTGGTAAATTGGATTTTGTGTATTCGTGAAAAAAAAGAGAAGAAATTTTTTTTCGTCTCTCGATCGATTTGAATTCGGAATTTTATGAAAGCGTGCATGAGTGACGTATCATCGCTGTAAGCACTGGAGCGGATTTTGAAAACAAAACTTGTTGGATAGTTGGTGATGCGATGCATCGGAAAATACTATTTCCCCAACGGATACCATCGCAATTACGTGCACTATTGAACGCCGCGACCAACGGCAATCCGTTCAGAAAATCCATATCGGATTCCAGTACTCGCGCTTTGGGGAAATGTTTGCAATCTGACGAAAAACATTTCGATTTTGCGAATGCTCTGCGTTTTTTATTGATTTTCAAGTCAGCGGAGTTTTTTGTTGAATCGTTAAGTTTGTTTGGAATGTTGAAACGGCAGGGAATGAAGTTCTGAACCCAGATTTTGGATTAAAAAAAATTAAAGTCTCAAGATTTGAAAGATTGAATCTCTAATTTCGAAAATTTCAGATTTTAGGGATTAAAATTTGAACTTTTTTGGAATTTTCATTTTTCATTGGAGTTTTCGTCAATATTTTCATTAGTCGAGAAGAAATATGAAAAAATTTAGACACTTGAAGATTATGGTAAAATTGTGAGTTTTGGAAATTTGGATGTTTAAGATTATAGGGTTGCGAAGTTTTTAAAAGTTTTGGAGAAAATCTTGCGAAAATGGAAAATCTTTTGAATGTTGAATTTTTTGAAAAATCTTAGGTTAGGTTTGGTTCTTGAAAATCTTTGTAAGTTTCGAAATAATTTCAAATATTTTAAAAAATTTTTAATGTATCTATAGATTCTTCGAAGTTTTCGAAAATCTAAGACACTTTTCAATTTTCGTAAATTTTTAATCATTTTGGGCAACTGTTGAAAATCGTCTAATTTGCGTCAAATTTTTTCAGTCGTCAATGTTCCGGAATTCAGAAAATTTTTTTCAAAAACTCGAAGATTTTACGAAAAATATCAAATTTTATTGTAGATTTCACAGATTTTTCGATGTTTTTGGAGTTCACAAAAATTTTTTCCGATACCTTACAGATTTTTTATAATTCTGCAAAGTTGTCAAAAATCAGTCAAAAAATTCCCGAATTGCGAATTCTTTAATATTCTAACCAATTCAAAAAATCAAGATTCAGTAATTTGCAAATTTTCGAAATACATCGAATAATATCAGATTGAATTATAAATAAAATTACATGTTCTCATTTTTCCAGGATTTTTTGGAGATGCCTTTCAATCTCAAAAAAATTCAGAAACAAATTTCAAAACTCAAAAATATCAGAATTTCGTCAATTGGTTTTTTGAAAATGCCTCTCAATCTCAAAAAAATTCAGAAAAAAATTTGATAACTTAAAAAATATATCAGAATTTCGTCAATTCTGATGTTCCGGAATTATTGAGTTACAAAATGCCAAAAAAAATCCCGAACAACAAAATATCCATCGCCCTCATAATCACGTCCCACGGTAGTTTGTCTCGTTGTTTATCATGCAATAAATAATCTCGGCAAGGTCGAAACCGCCGTTTCGTCGTGTGAGTGTTGTTCATTTTTTTTATTGCTCATCTCACGCCGTCGTTTCCTCGTCTTTTATCTTTTGCGATAGTAAATAGCGATCTGCGAAGTTTTGCGCCGCCGGGTCAATGACTCTTTTGCGAAGTCGAGCGACACGAGTCTCACTGCCAAGGTTACGACTCAATGGCACAGTACTGACAACGTAAATCAACGTATTTTATTGGCCTTTTATTCGAGGCATCGATTGTCGGACTTTTCTCACACTGCATACATTACATTTGCCCCGTGCGTAATATCGAGTACTTCTTTTTTGCGCGAAACTGGGTCAGCGGAGTTAACAGTTGCCGGACGAACTTTCTGATTTTTTTTTCGTTTCAGAAGTGATTTCCGATTGTTGGTTCATATGTAGGATTATTGCGATTTTTTTTTAATGTGGTCTATTCTGTGTGTGTGTGTGTTTTTTTTTTTTGTGATTTTTTGTCGATTTTGAAACAAGTATTTAAAATTTTGTTATTTTGTTGTTATTTTGATGTTTTCGAATGTGGTGTATTTGGTGTTTTATCGTGATTCTTCAACAGTTTTGAAATAAATTTTAAAAGAATTAAATGAAATTTTCTGAAATACTGATGGATTTCGGAACCGCTGCTGATTTTTTCACATTTTATCGAGACTGGAAAACTTAAGATTATTTTGATTTTTTTGAACGTGGTGTATTTGGTGTTTTATCGTGATTTTTCGTAAATTTTGAAACAAATTCGAGAAAATTCAGTGAATTGATTCGAAGTACTGATAAATTTTCAAATTTTTGGCAATCGCTGTTCACTTTTTAAAAGTTTTAAATAACTGAATAATATATGATTATTTTGCTTTTTTCAAACGTGGCGTATTTTGTGTTTTATCGTGATTCTTCGTCATTTTTTAAACAAATTTTAGAAAAATTGAACGAAATGTTTCAAAATACTGATGAATTTCAAAAATTTTGACAACCACTGTTCATTTTTCAAAATTTGTTTGAGACCAAATTGTTTCGATTTTTTCGAACTTGGTATATTTGGGATTTTATCATGATTTTTAATTTAAAATTTTTGAAAATCGTTCTTCATTTATCGAAATTTCTTCGAAAAAATAAAAAGTATCAGTCGGAGCTCATCAATAAAAATATTAAAACATTAATCGAAACATAACAATATTAATTTAAATATTGAAGCAACAATTAAAACATCAAAACTGCAGACAATACATTGAAACATTAAGATGTCGATAAAAACATCAAAGCATACACTAAAGCATCGTAATAAAAATTTAAAGGGCATCGATTTTAGCACTAAAACATCAATCGAAGCATGAAAGTGTCAATTAAAACATAAAAGGATAGACTGAATCATCGCGCTTCAAATTCGAAAGGGATAATTAGTTTTTAACTCCCTAAAGTACGTAGCAAAGCTCTAAGGGCGATTGTTGCGTCAATCAATCAGGTAACCCATTATTCCCCCCCCCCCCTCTCAGCAGGGCCATGAAATTACATATTTCTCGCGGTTGTTGAATGAAATATTGTGTGCGACTATTGGTCGAAAGAGGAGATTCCTCGAGCGTAAAGATTGCTTCACGAGCGTAGCGAGTGTGACAACACGCGAGTGGAATCTCCTCTTTCTCCCACTAGTCGCACAATATACTATTTAGTACTCCTTTTGTGAACGGAACTTGTATATATAATCTAATCCACTATCAATTAATGTTTAAGTTGCATTTATATAAAATGACTATATTGCGCCATATCTTCATTAATCTACGTATGTATATTGGGCTATGCCCGTTGATTGATCATGAATAATAATAATAATAATTTTTTATAATTTTTTGGATGTGGTTTGTGTTCACAGCTTACTGGCCGAGAGGCGACAGCGCGGCGACTTCGCTGTTCGGCGGCATGCCCGGGGGGTACGGCTTGGGCGCGCATCATCTGCCCTCGGCGTACGCGATTTTGGGCAGGGGTGCATCCGGTCCAGGTTACGGCGCCCATGCACCAGCTTCCGCGCCACCGCCGCCACCTTACACTCACAGCAGCCTCGGAACCCTCAGCGTGGCAGCCAGCCAAGCGGCCAGCCTAGGTATATCAACTGCTTCTCTTCAAACTATAATTAATCTCAACAAATCTCACCAACTTTTTTTACTCGCGTTGTGTTCTATTTTCTCTCGTCTCGACCACTACTTCTTACTCTTCAGCGGTTTCTTGTTTTTGGTTTGCTCTTCTGTGGGAAATTTAGAGAAGTTTGGGGAGATCTTGGATTTTTTCTAGGGTGGCTGATAGACCTGGAGAACCTGGAATTGAAGGGTGTTTGTGTGAATCTTGATATTTTGTTTGACTCCTCGATTCCATGTTTTTATAAAAATAGGCAAAATTTTTATAAAATCAGTCAATTATTTATGAAAATTCATTCTTTTATAAGGTCGATTTTATCAAAGTTTTATAAAATTTTCGATTTTTATAAAGTGGTTTTGTAAAATCTGTCGAAATTTTCATACAATTCATCTGTTTTCTTTTCTAAAAACAATTGAAAGCCTTTAAAATTTCTTATAAAACCTCCATTTTTATGAAGACTTCGCGATGTTTATAAAAATTTTCATATTTTTATAAAAAAACTTTCCTAATGTAAGGAATTTCTCTTATAGTAATATTTTATACGTTTTTATTACACAAGGGAATAGAAAATTATGTTCGTAAAGTTCTTTAGCAATTATAAAACGCAAAAACATATGATTTCGTATAGGATTTGGAAATTCTTCAACTCAAATTGAAAATGAGCATCCAGTTTGACATAGATTTGATGGACAAGAAACTTGACTATCGGATTTCTGATGCAAAGGTCGCAAGTTCAAATCCCGCTGCTTCCACAAAATTTTTAAATTTCTTCCGAAACGAAATCTGAGCTAGTGCCTCATAAACTGACGAAAAAATGGTATATACATTAGCAAAATTATCCAAAAAAGGTTAGAAACATTTTTGCATATTTTTAAAAATGTTGAAAAAAATTTTTATAAAAAAAATTTTTTTTATACAACTTTTATGAAACCACTTTATAAAAAATGCAAATTTTATAAAACTTGTATAAAACCGAGCTTATACAAATTTTTATAAAAACTAGAATCACTAGAGTTGTGGGGTAGGAAATTTTAAGTTCTTGAATTTTTTACGAAATTTGAATACTTTCTAATTGGGATTAGGCAAATTTTCGGTTATAATTGATTATTTTTATTTATTTAGTGCTTGTCTGCAAACTTTTGATCTCGAACTATTTTAGGAAATTTTCTTCTTCGACTTCGTGTTGTTCTATTTTCTGGTCTCGATTATTACTTCTTTTTTAGCAATTTTTCGCGGTTTTTGGTTCGTTCGTATCTGGAAAAAGTAGGGAATTTTGAGGAGAGCTTGGGTTTTTTCAGGGTGTCCAATAGAGCTGGAGAACCTGGAAATGACGAGTGTTTGCGAAAATCTGAATTTTTTTTTCATTCTTTGATTCCTTGTTTCAGATTTTTGTGATTTACGGTTATTTGATTTTGATTTTTTGAATTTTTTACGAATTTGAGTCGCTTTCTGATGGGAATTTCCTATCTTTGTGGTTACTAGTTGCAACTAGCTGAATTGGAGTTTTTTTTATTTTGTAGTTTCAAAATTTCTGATTTTTACCTAATATTTTCGAAATTGACTGAATTTTCCGATTCCTATTGAAAATATTTCAAGCTTTGAATATTTTAATTTGTAATTTTAGGAAAAATTACATGATAAGAAATTATATGCAAAAATTGTTTAATGTGAAATTAAGAATTATTTTCATTTGAAATCTGACAATTTCAATATCCATAAATTCATGTCGAAAAGTTGTATAAAATGAAAAATTTCATTTTTTATACACAAACGTTGAGATACGTTAGAAGTTTCACGTTCTAATTAAAAACTTTTGGATTCAGAAATTGCAAAATTCAGAACTTTCGTTATAAAATATTTGATTTCCGGGATTTTTTTTATTTCCAATTTCTACACATTTCTGGACTGAGGGTTTTGTCCTTTTCAGCTGTCAAAGTGAAACTTATAGTCTCAAGCTCACGAATTTTCGATTCCAAAATTGTCGCATTTGTGAATTTCATTCAAATTATAGAATTTCACAACTCAAATTCGTGAACTTGTAGCCTTCAATCGACCACTGAAAAGTACGACAATTCCAGTCCAGAATTTCGTGTCATTTAGACATTCTAAACCCGAGTGATAAAATATTTTGATGCCAAATATATAATTATTTTGATGACTTAAAGGTGTACATATTTTTATACAAAAAAGTAAAAGGGTGTGAAAATTCTTTTGTGTAGGTATAAATTCGGCGAGCGCAGCTTGGTGGACCATGGCTTCGCAACTGGCGGCGCAAGAGTACCTCGCGAGGTTTCAAGGTGCTGCGGGCCTCCCGGGTTTTCCGCCCGGCGCCGAAAGCCTTTTGCCTCCGTATTCCACGTCTTTACTTAACCCACCTTCCATTTCCTCCCACAAATCCAATAAATGTAAGTAGTTTTTCCATCACCTAAGTGTCTAGCTAACTGTAGAATCGGAAAATTCCCGAATCAGCAAATTAAAAATTTGATCAAATCAAATTCTAGCGTTCTAGAAAAAAGACAAAAGCCCGGAGTACTGAATTTTACGGATATGTATGGAAATTTCGAAAATGATAAATTTCAATAGATTCCTGAATGAAAATTTTGTATCTAAATATACTTTTTTCTCGTCAAATTCAGAAGCATTCCAATTAAAATTTTATTGTCAATTGACTGTATTTCATTTCGTGATCGTGAGTTGTCAAACTTTGAAGTGAGAAAATCCTCTTTCTTTTTTTCACTTTTGCATTTTTCAATGTTTAAGTTGATTGCATATAATGTGCTGTAGAAAATTTTAGAATTGTAATTTAATTGTTCATTCAATTGAATAAACAATTAACCAGAATTTTACTTAATTGAACTTACGAGACCAGCGTTAAATTATCGAGTTGGGTGTTCTTATCGCAGCCAAGTCGAGTAAGAGTCACAAAACGCCGTCGAGCAGTAGCAGTTTGAGCTCTAACATGACGAGCACGTTGACTGCGACGAGCCAAGCTCAAATCTCGTCGTCCCATCACACCACTCCTTCGACGAGCGTGAACAACACGTCGAATTCGCATCCTAACGTCCTCAAGTGAGTCAAAACAATATTCTATAATTATATCGCAAACTTTGGAAATAGATCGGAATTGACGTTTCTCTTTTTACGCTGCTTTTATCAGTCCGGCGAAGGAGGGAAGGTGAGAGTCAAATCTGTGAAGTTTAGGAATTTTGAAATCTGAAATTGAGTGTTTAACAGCTGGGTGTAAGACCTGGAATTTCGTAATTTTGGAAAACAAACTGAAATAATCTGGTTTTTTATCAGCTCGAAAATGTATGGTTTTTTACTCGCCTTTTTTTATTGTTTGTTTCTTGATTTTTGTGTCAGTCTTGATTTTGTTGGAAGTTTTGAACAGTTTAGATTTATTTGAGAAAAATAAATTCTTGAAAATTTTCATGAATTCCTAATTACTTTATAATGTAAATCGTTTGAAAATGGTATTTTCGGAAAAATTGTTACTAATTTATGATATTTCTCGATTTTGTGAACATTGGGCAGTTTTTTGTAACAGCGAGACGTGTGTTAAAATTTTGGAATTTCAATCAAAAATCAGTTTCCCAGTCGTATTGGACAATTTTTGGACACTTTTGAACAGTTTGTAGGTGAATATTTTATTATTTGCTAATATTGTGAGAAATTGTAAAAAAAACTACGTCCGTATTTCGTGCGATTTTTTTTTTTTTTACTAATTTATCGAATTATTCGATTTTGATTAAATTGTGTCAAGTCTTGTAAAAATTCGAAAATTTTAGAATTTTAATCGTTAATCAGGAATCAAAAATCAGGTTTCCAGGCGTTTTGGAAAATTTTTGGACACTCAACCAATTTCCAATATTTTTTATATATTTCACAATGTCTTATATGAATTTTAAGTAATATTTGTTAAAATATTAAAGCGATATTATTATTTTTAGAATGTTTTAGAGAATTATTCTCAATTTTCAGTATTTTCTGAGTTTTTCTTGTATCTCGAAATATTTTCCTGATGAGTAGTTAATTTCATTGCATTTTTTTTAATGTGTTATCTTTTATATCCAGTTAAAATTAACGAAAATTATTGAGGAATTTCCAAATTTTCATAAATTTCTTACAATTAAAAACAAATCGTGCAACTGATAAATACAACTTGCATTTAAGTCCATTTTTCATAATTTATTCATTCTATAATGACAAAAAACCAGAAAATGATCAAACACCCTCAAAAACTAAAAATCCGCAACTCGAAAAATTTTAAAAATCTCACCCCGATTTTTTAATAATATCCAGTATTCTTACAGATTATCAAAATCGCGTTAACATTACAAAAATGCAAGTGAAACTCCGAATTCCTTTAGACTTCAACAATTTTTCACATCGTCGTACAAAAAACATTTTTGTATTCTTCTATTATTGAGACATTAACGGATCAAGCATTGTAAATTTTCGATTGCTCAATTTTATTGTTCAGCGTTTTGACGAGATTTAATTATTCTGTTATTTCGGGGTAATTGAGCATGGATAAATTCGCTTGTTTTTTATGATGCTTCGCAGTGATCCTAGCAGTATACTGGGGGGAGTGAGATTGCCCCCGGACACGGAAATTATAAAATACACGTCGAGCATAGTCGGTCCGAAGGTTCCTGGTACGACGAATCGAGGGCGGAAAAAAACTATATCTCTGGACACACCGAGCGTGAGCGTTCATCCTCCGCAGAGTATCGCGATGAACGCGCACCAGAGGAACACGTCGCCGGCCTCGTTGATGATGGAGCCGAGGAAGTACAACAGAACAGGGGTAAATTTTTTGTTCCTATGGTTATTGGTTAAATGCCAGTTTTTAACACTGTTTTGAGGGGGTGGCGTTGTTTGGGGGTGGGGGGAGAAAAGAACATTTTTTTTTTTTTTTTTTTTCACTTTGAAACAATTATTGGAGTATCAAGGTTTGAATTTTCGAAGTTACGAGTCTAAAATTTTGTAAGTTTCAGGAAACAGATTGATATGTTGGTGTGATTCGGTAATATTGTCAATTGTATAAATTGTTGATCTCCAATTAGGCTTATTCTGGATTTTTCATGAATTTATAATTATTTTAGTAGAAACAAATTTATGGATGTCATTTATGGATGCTTGCATAATGCGGAAAACAGTTGAATATTTTACAATTTTTATAATTTTACAAAAAAAATTATTGACTATTGAGAAAATCCCATTTTTATATTTTTGGTTTTAGAAGTTTGTGAAAGTATAAGATTTTTCGAATTGAATGTTTTGTAATTTTGGCAATTTTCACCGATTTCGGAACATCATCTTCCAAGTTCTATAATTTCAAAAAAAAATCTTTTTCAGGATCTTTAAAATTTTCCGAAATATTCTTCTAATTTTTCAAAAATATTGACTCATCCAAACCAATTTTAAACAATCAAAAAATTGTAAATCCTAAATTTTTTATAATCTTGATGAATCCAGAAATTCCGATTTTAATATTTTTGGTTTTAGAAGTTTGTGAAAGTATAAGATTTTTCGAATTGGATGTTTTGAAATTTTGAAAATTTTCATCGATTTCGGAACATCATCTTCCAAGTTCTATAAATCAAAAAAAAAAAAAAAAAAAAAAAAAAAAATCTTCCTCAGGATCTTGTAAATTTTCCGAAATATTCTTCTAATTTTTCAAAAATATTATCCAAACCATTTTTAAACAATCAACAAAATTGTAATTCCGATGATTTTTTTTCAACGTGATGGAATTCATTCCCAACATGAAAATACTTTTATAATTGCCAACATTACAAAATCATCAACAAAATAGCATTTCTTTCATTTTCCCTTGGCTATTTAATTTGTCATGTTACACACTCGTCGAAAAAAAAGGGACGATTTGCTCAGTGTATTAGTTTCATTTTCTCGCGTCTGGGAGCAAATAGTGTAAAAATGCGTGCTATCGAATGTCCGTTTCAGAACGATACGAGCGAGTACAGGGAATCGGTGGATCGGGTGGAAGTTATCAAATTACCGGCGCATTCGACGAACGGTTCCATGTTATCGGCCCCGCCGACCTACACGACCTGCAGCATGGGCAATTCGAACGATGCCGATGCGCCGCTGAATCTGTCCCTTAAGCCCTCTTCCACGAGCTCGCCGATCTCCGGCAGTCAACCCCTCAGTCAACTTAGCAACCTGAGTCAGTCTTTACTGGCTTCTGATAGAACATGTGAGTTTCGATATGCATTTACGTTTTCAATTTCACATTCGCGAAGCTACGATTTTCTATTCTAGGCCCTAAAAATTAAATTTTTTTAAACATGCACAAAGGTGGCCCTTTCTCATGCATAAAAAATTTGGACAACATTTTAAAAATTGTGTAATTACTTTCGAAAATTTTGAACTTTTGAACGTTTTGAATTTATAAAATTTCCAAAGTTTCGATAATGTTCAACATTCACGGAATTTTGAAATTTTTCATCGTTTCCGAAATGTATGGAATTCATAAAATTTTCAATTTTTACAAAATGTACGGAATTCTCAGAATTGAATGATATATTCCGAATTTCTGAGTTCTGAGAATTACCAAAAATGTGCGAAATGCTCAGAATTTTCAATTTCCAAAATTGTCGAAGTTTCTAAAATTTGCAAAAATTTACAAATTGCAATTCCGAACCCTGATTTTTTCACAATCATACGTACAAATTCTCCCTAACTTTTCTAAATTTGATAACAACCTAAAATAGTTTCCAAAATAAAATCTCGAACTATAGAAATACTCTTTCCATGCTTGTAAATATATTAAATCCACCATTTTCCCGATTTGTGATACTTTTAATCCGAATTTTCGTATTCCACTTCCGGACTGAAATGTTATTTTTTTTTCACAAAATTTACCTCCCCCAAAAATTTCCAGATTCTCCCCGATCTTTTTTAAAGAATCCCAAAATTACTGCTTTTTAAACTACACAATAATAATTATTTTTTTATGTTTATTTTTATCACTGGGTTGTTAATTCGAAGAAAAATCCATGTTTTTCGATGTTCCCAGTCAGTTTTTGTTTTATTTAGCAATTGAAATCCCTAGTGATTCTAGTTTTTATAAAAACCTTATAAAAAATGTGTACACAAATTTTTATAAGGTCGGCTTTTATAAAAGTTTTAGAAAATTTGCATTTTTTAAAAAGTGGTTTTATAAAAGTTGTATAAAAAAAATTTGTTGTGTATAAAAATTTTTTTTCAACATTTTTAAAAATATGCAAAAATTTGTCTAACCTTTTTTGGAACATTTCGCTAATGCATATACCACTTTTTCATCGGTTTATGAGGCTCTAGCTACAATTTCGTTTCGAAAGAAATTTAATAAATTTTTTGAGGCAGCGGGATTTGAACTTGCGACCATTGCATCAGAAATCCAATACTCAACTTTCTTGTCCATCAAATCTATGTCAATTTGGATGCTCATTTTTAATTTGAGTTTAAGAATTTTCAAATCCTATACAATCATGTGTTTTTGCGTTTTATAATTGCTAAAAAACTTTACGAACATGATTTTCTATTCCTTTGTGTAATAAAAACGTATCAAATGTTACTATAAGAGAAATTTCTTATATCAGGAAAGTTTTTTTTTTAATATGCAAATTTTTATAAAAATCGCGAAGTCTTTATAAAATTGAAGGTTTTATAAAAAAATTTAGAGGCTTTCAATCGTTTTTATAAAAAAACAGATGAATTGTATGAAAATTTTGACAGATTTCATGAAATGAATTTTTTGTATGAAGTTTTTATAAAACCACTTTATGAAAATCGAAAATTTTATAAAACTTTTATAAAATCGACCTTATAAAAAAACTAATTTTTATAAATAATTCACGGATTTTACAAAAATGTTGTCTGTTTTTATAAAAACTACCATCGCTTGGGATGTTTTTTGCGAGAAAAAATTCCCGGCTCGGTTGATTTTTTTCTCGCGAAAATCGTTTTGATTGCTAATTAAAACAAAAACTGATTGAGAACATCGAAAAACATCTAATAGTAATAATATAAATATAATAATAAATATAAAAATATAATTATAATTATAATAAATATAAAAACATTGTAATAGCTCGAAGAAAACCAGGCCCGAAACCGCGGCGAGTGCCCCAGAACTCGGCGCCGATGCCGGCGTCGCCGAGCCCGTCCCTGGCGCAGCTTTTCGCGGCCGCGGATTCGCCGCAAAGGCCTAGCAGCGGCAGCGAGGAGAGCGAGAGCGCGAGCACCACGCACCACAAGGACGGCAGGCCCCGCAATTTGGGCCGCGGCGTGTCCAAGCCGAAAAAAAACACGGTGGCGTCGCTCCTGGCCCAGAGCCGGGCGCTGGGCATCAAGGCCACCCCGGCCCTGGACCCCTCCATGCCCTTGTCCTCGCACCAGATCAACGTCCTCAGGACCAACATCCTCGCTGCGCAACTGCACGCGAGCGCGGGTTTGCCTGGCGATGAGAAAAGCCATGTAAGTTGTGAATTGCGTATTACGCTACGAGGTGGAAAAGCGACCGATTTTGAATGAGTGCGAAGTTGCTACATGAATTCTAAATCGCGTTTTTTCAGCGTGGGAAAAATGACTGTTTTTTCAAAATGGCTGTTTTTTCCCATTTTTGAGTGGAGGCGAAGTGATCGATATTTTTAGGAGTGAAAAGAAATTGTTCTTTTTTTTTTCGAGGAGAAAAAGGGTTAAAAATCTTAGAATGTTAAAAATATTTCAAATTATAAATTTCTCGAAATGTTAATAATTCGTAAAATTTTCGTTATTCCAAGAGTTATGAAAATATTGTAAATTTTCAGAACTTTCAAAACTTTTACAAATCTGTGTAATGAACGAAAATTTTGATTTATAGAAATTTTCTAAATTCCAATAACTTCCAAAATTCTCAAAATACTGCGAACTTTGAAAATTCTCAAAATTGTTAAAAATCTTAGAATGTTGAAAATATTCAAAATTATCAAATTTCTCGAAATGTTGAGAATTCGTAAAATTTTCTTAATTTCAAGAATTATGAAAATATTTTAAATTTTCAGAATTTTAAAAACTTTCACAAATCTGTGGAATTAACGAAAATTTTAATTTATTAAAATTTTGCGAATTCCAATAACTTCCAAAATTCTCAAAATACTTCAAACTTAAATTCTCAAAATTGTTAAAAATCCTAGAATGTTAAAATATTACATATTATCAAATTTCTCGAAATGTCAAGAATTCATCAAATATTTCTAATTTCAAGAATCATGAATTTCCAAAATTTTCAAAACATCTACAACTTCGAAATTTTCAAAACTCTCAAAATTTAAAAAATTTTCTAACTTTTAAAAACTTCTAAAATTCTCGAAACCCTCCAAATTCTGAAAAAAAAAAAAAAAAAAAAAAAAAAAAAAAAAAAAATAAAAATACTTAAAAAAAGAAATAAACAAAAAAAAAAAAAAAAAAAAAAAAAAAAAAAAAAAAAAAAAAAAAAAAAAAAAAAAAAAAAAAAAAAAAAAAAATGTTCGTCTATTTTTTTTTTTTAGAATCTGTGGAAAAGTTTGAAAAATTGTTCAAATCATAGTGAATTCATTTGATGAGGATACGAATTTTACATGGCGTTTTTCGGGTCATTTTAGCGTTCGTCGAAGGAAAAAATGAAGAACAAATCGCTGGAGGAGGACAGCAACATGGACGTGACGAGCGATAGCGGTAGCAACACCGACGCCGTTAGCGACACCGACGACGACTACGTGGACGGCACGCCGAGCGCGAAGAAGCGCAAGTTCAATTCGAGCGAGAGGGATCTCCAAGTGCCCCTGGAGCGCGGCTGGAAGAGGGAGACCGTGATAAAAGGCCTCGGAAAGACGGGCGTTATCAAAGGCGACGTCTCCTACTACAGCCCCTGCGGCAAAACGTTCAAAAACAGCTCGGAGTTGTTAAAGGTTCGCCCTATTTTGAACCTTATCATATTTTTAGTCCCGAAAAGTATTCGTTTGCAGGATTTTCGTTTTCCGAATGTTTTAGAACATTTTTTGAATATTGCATAAATTTTATGAACTTTTGAAAGTTGGCAATACTAAAAATTTGGAAAGATTTCAAACCCTGAAAAAAAAAGAATGTGTAATTCTGGATGAAAGTAAAATGGTCGCTGATAATAATAAATTGATAATTTGATTGTTAAAAATGTATTCAATTTTCAGTTTCTGGAAATGCAAAATTCGACGGACTTGACAAACTCTAATTTTTCGTTCTCGTCGCGATTGCTGGTGGGCGAATTTTTGCAACCGACCATGGGTTTCGCGGAGGCCGAATTCGTCCGTCTTGGCGCTCACGAAGTCGCGAGAAAATTGGAAGAGCTTCGAGCTCAAGGCGGCTTCAGAGACGTCAAAAGCAACAATCAGTACGAGAGGGACAAACTCGCCCATGCCAAAAAACTCGCGAAGGAAGAGGCTCAAAGGCACAAAGAACAAGTCAGGTAAAATCGTTTGTTTCGTGACAAATTCGAAGTACAATAACAAATTCACTGGACTAGAAAAAATTTCTAGACGAGCAATTTTCGGAAATGTATTTTTATCAAAATTTGTGTATTTCTTATTTTACAACATGAAGAGCATTGCAAAATTGTTGTTTTCAAATGTCAAAAGAGAACAATTTTTCAAATTTTCATAAATCTGTCAGAAGATTGGAAAAATTTATTAGACCAGAAAAAAAGTTACTAGACGAACGATTTTCCAAAATGCACAATTATTCAAATTTTCGCCTTTTTTCTTTTACGACATGAAAAGCGTTGAGAGATTTTCGTTCTGAAGTATGAAAATACAAATTTTTTTCAAAGCTTCGTAAATCTGTTGGAAAATTTTAAAAAAATTTACGAGACTAGAAAAAATTACTAGACGAACGATTTTCGAAAATGTGTAATTATTATAAAATTTTGCAATTTTTTTTATGGCGTACAAAAAGTTTGAAAATTTTCCTTCCAAAGTATCAAAAGACAAAAAATTTTTTAGGCTTCATAAATCTGTTAGAAAATTGAAAAAATTTTATTTGACCAAAAAAAAGACTCAACGAATGATTTTCCAAAATGTATAATTATTCAAATTTTCGCCTTTTTTCTTTTACGACATAAAAAACTTCAAGAGATTTTCATTCTGAAGTATCAAAATACAAGTTTTTTCAAAGCTTCATAAATCTGTTAGAAAATTGTAAAAAATTTACTAGACTGTTAAGAATTACTAGACGAACGATTATCGAAAATGTGTAATTATAAAACATTTTTCAATTTTTTCTATGGCACAAAAAAAGTTTGAAAATGTTCATTCTAAAGTATCAAAAGACAAAACATTTTTTAAGCTTCATAAATCTGTCAGAAAATCTAGAAAAAGTCTATTAGACCAGAAAAAATTACTAGACGAACGATTATCAAAAATGCGTAATTATTCACATTTTTGCACTTTCTTTCACGACATGAAAAACATTCAAATTTTTTCGATCTAAATTATCAAGACAAAAAATGTTCCAAGCTTCATAAATCTGTCAGAAAATTAAAAAAAATGTTACTAGACGAACAATTCTCGAGAATGTATAATTATTAAAATTTTCACATTTTTTATTTTATGACATAAAAAACGTTCAACAATTTTTCGCTCCGAAGTGTCAAAAGAATTTTCAAAGCTTTCTAAATCTGTCAAAAAATTGAAAAAAACCTACCAAATCTGTAGGTCTCAATATAAATTATAATAACCATTCCATAATTCACGAATTTTACCGTAATTTCTTTTCTCGCCACCAAACAGGTTAATAAAAGAGCACGAGAAAAACGAGCGCCAGGAAGCCGTACGCCGCGAACGCGAAATCCGAAACCAGCAACTGCTCGAGGTAAGTCCTTCGCCCTTTTCGTCGTACTTTTTTCGAAAACTCTCGACACTAGTTGTTTCATTCCTCGAAATTCTCTCTTCTTTTTTCTACTTGGGATATATATATAATATATATCTACGTTTTACATTTTTATCCACCTGTCGTGCGTGTCGCATGATCTTTGTGTGTGCCGTATCATTACATGTATATATTACATAATATCTCTCGCATACTCTCCAAAATCGAAAAAAAGGAATCCAATGGCCGTTCATTTCGTACTCATACTTCACCCGACAATCATCACCCCCTCGGGAATCATCCAATCGTCATCAAAAATTCACTAAGTTCGCTAGCGATAGTGACAGGAGAGCCCACTCGAATTTTTCCTCGGCAAAAACCCTTTATCGGAACACCTCCCCCACCCACCCCCCGAATCACCCAAAATCATCGTTATCAGTATGCGTCTAGTTAACCCGAAAAAGTGTGCAAGAATGATCGTTCACAAAAAGCAAAAGTACACAGAACACGTAGGGAAAACAACACCGACACCCAAAAACAACCAAGCAGAAAAAAGCCGAGTCAGAGATGATTAAAAAACAAAAACAAAAAAATTGAATGTGGACCGAATGTGGACTGACTGAAAGTGGCCGTTTGCCGGTCGCTTTGGCACGCCTAATGCAGGGTCGTAAGCGGCTCGCGTTCACGATCAAACAGAAAATGAAGATCATCCAAGAGATCGAGCGGGGCAAGAGCAAGAGCGACGTGGCGCGCGAGCTCGGACTCGCGAGCAGCACCGTCGCCACCATCTGGAAGAACCGGGAGAGCATCGCCGAGAGCTGGCGCAACCGGGACGTGGTGCAGACCGAGCTCGACCTCGAGTCCCCGAAGAAGCACCAGCCGAATACCGCGTCATCCCCGGGGCCCAATTCCCAGCACGACGACGCTCAGGAACTCCTGGAGGTAAGACCATTCCGACCCCCCACCCCACCGCCCCCACCCCACCCCCGCCCCGCCCCCCGAGGCTTTGAAGGTTTTTTTTTTGTTTCTGGTTCGTTGGCCCTTGTTTTTCGTGGATTCGTGTATTTTAGGGTTCGTGGTTGTGTTTATGCTGGTTTTATTTTTGTTGGTTTTGAGGTGTTGAGGAACGTGGTTTGTGATTTTTATGATTTTTTGGGGGGTGATTTGTAAAGATTGTGTGGGGGCTAGTGATTCTAGTTTTTATACAAACCTTGTGAAAAATTTTTGTACGAATTTTTATAAGGTCGGTTTTATAAAAGTTTTATAAAATTTGCATTTGTTATAAAGTGGTTTTATGAAAGTTGTATAAAAATTTTTATATCAATATTTTTGAAAATATGCAAAAATTTGTCTAATCTTTTTTGGATCATTCTGCCAATGTGTATAATTTTTATGAAAATTTTTATTAGGTCGGTTTTATAAAAGTTTCATAAAATTTGCATTTTTTATAAAGTGGTTTTATATAAGTTTTATAAAATAAATTTTTTTATAAAAATTCCTATTTCGATATTTTTGAAAATATGCGAAAAATGTTCTAACCTTTTTTGGATCATTCTGCCAATGTGTATAATTTTCATAAAAATTTTTATTAGGTCGGTTTTATAAAAGTTTTATAAAATTTGTGTATTTTGTAAAGTGATTTTATAAAAGTTTTATAAAAAAACATTTTTTATACAAATTTTTATTTCAATATTTTTAAAAATGTGCAAAATTTTTTCTAACCTTTTTTGGAACATTTTACTAATGTATATACTATTTTCGTCAGTTTATGAGGCTCTAGCTCAAATTTCGTTTCGAAAGGAATTAAAAAATTTTTTGGAGGTAGCGGGATTTTAACTTGCGACCTTTGCATCAGAAATCCGATAATCAACTTTTTTGTCCATCAAATCTATGTCAATTTGGATGCTTATTTTCAATTTGAGTTGAAGAATTTTCAAATCCTATAGAATCATATGTTTTTGCGTTTTATAATTGCTAAAAAACGTTACGAACATGATTTTCTATTCCCTTGTGTGATAAAAACGTATCAAATATTACTATAAGAGAAATTCCTTACATCGGAAAAGTTTTTTTTATCAAAATATGACATTTTTTTTAAAAATTGCAAAGTTTTTATAAAAATGAAGGTTTTTTCAGAAAATTTGGAGGCTTTCAATTGTTTTTATAAAAGAACAGATGAATTGTATGAAAATATTGACAGATTTTATACAAAAAACTTTTTTTCATAAAGTTTTTACAAAACCACTTTATAAAAATCGAAAATTTCATAAAACTTTCATAAAATTGACCTTATAAAAAAAACAATATTTATAAATAATTGACGGAATTTTAGTCACGGAGAAATGTTTTTTTGAAGGTTGTTTTTAATTTTCTGGTTTAAAATATTTAGTGGAATTTTTGAACTTTTTTTTCGTTTTTTTTTCGATTGGAAGGAATTACTTGATTTTTTGTGTAAGGATGACGAGAATTTTTTAATGTAATTAAAAATTTATGAACGAGTTTTTGAATTGATTTTTTAAACTAAAAAGTAAGTGTTACTATGAGGTGTTAATGTTTTAAGAGCCTTGTAAGATTCCCGAAAACCTTGTGAGCTTGTACAAATTCTTTATGAAGTTTTTTATTTCTTCTAAGGTACCTTATACGTTTTCTGGACAGTTATTAAGGTGGCCTTATAAGCAGGGGTGGGCGATGCTATTGCTGTTTCTCTTTCTCGCTGAATGAGGGCTCTCGTGAGTGAGAAAAGGATAGTTGCGTAGTTTCTCATCTCGATTTAGAAGTTGTTTGCAAACTTTAAAAATGCGTCCTTATGGAATTTAGGGTGTCGATCGAACCTGGATAATCTAGGTTATTAAAAAACTGGGTATTTCTGAATTTTGCGCAGAAAAGCTTTTCTTGTTGTTTTACAGACGATTTAATCGACAGTTGAAATTTTTTCAAACATTTCGTGATTTTAGACATTTTTCGTGAAAATTTTGTTACACTCTAAAATTTTTGGAAAAATAAGGGGTGTTCCAGTTTTTTTCGGAATTTTTCGAATCTGAGGAAAAGTTTGAAAATTTTTCCAACTATAGTGTTTTTTTTTTTCGATTTAGGGAACCTGAAAAAATCTCTTGAAAATTGGAAATCTCTAGATTTTTGGGAATTTCGGGTATTTTTAAGACTTTGAAATTTTCAAATTTTCAGTGTATTTGCAAGAATTTGGAACTATTCCAGTTTACGTAGAGCATTGTAAATTTTGGTAAAATTTTCGAAATTTGTGTGGAAAAATTTTTGGAAATTTGTGGAAATTTGAAAATAATTCGGACATTTTAGAGAATTGTGCGGAAAAATTTTTTGTGGGATTTTCAAAAATTATTCAGAGTTTTAATAACGAATTTAATGAAATTCTGAAAAATGGTCAATTTCAAAAAATGTGTGCAACTTTGAAATTTGTAAACAAAATAGGGTATATATACATTTACATTTTCTGTCACATACAAGTAAAAAAAATTAACCTCGAGAATGCAAAATCACCAGGAATTTGAAAATATCTTATCAATCGACACCCTGAAAATTAAAACTACTTATGAGGTTTTTTTTTTTTTTTGGTTTTTTTTTTGTAACTTTATATTATAATTCAATGTAATTCATATTCAAATTCATATACACTTCATTATTTCAATACCAAATTATTTCCGAACGTCCCTCGTTATGGGTCCAAAATTTCATCAACTTAACCATTCCACGCCTCGGTCTGCATTAAATCACGTCACCAACAAATAAAACCAACAAATAAAAACGCACTTAGATGATTTTGAAAAATGCATGAAAAATAGTGCGCTTTACGTACATACGAAAGCACGACACGAAAAACCATGTAAAATTACCGAGAAACTGGATAATTTTCCAAAATTTCACCATCCCTCGAAGTCATTCGTAAAAAAAAAAAAAACGAAAAAAAATGGATCGGAGGAAAATTTCGAAAATTATCAACTTTTCGATAACACGAGTTTGACCCCTCCGAGTCCATTTTCAAGACGCCATCTTGAAAATCCGAGCAAATGTAGTACCCGCTTTGCCACTATTTATCCGTAGCCGCGGTTTCGCTCGTGCGCGAAATTTTTTTTGAAAAAAAAAACAACACATTCCCCACCCCCCCCCCCCCCCACACCTCTATATCTACACACACCTTTAGCACAAAAAAACAAAACAAAAACAACACAAAAAAA
>JAPYZK010009930.1:0-12708 GCA_030522785.1 Platygaster equestris | reverse complement strand
CGGCGGAAAACACCACTCCCCCCCCCCCCCCCCCCCCCGGACGAAATGTTGTTGATGTTATACTACCTACCGCTTTCTTCTTATTAGTATGCATGAGGAAAGAAATTTCCTTGTTTCTATTCTCAAGAAAATGAGAAAAAAGAAAATTAGAAAAAAAAAGAAAATGTGTTGGTAGCTTGCAGAAGATGTGCAACTTAAAGGGCTTTGTGTGTGTGACTTGTTGACAGGACGAGAAAGACTTGTCGGCTGCGGACGCGGAGGGCGTGTGGTCACCCGACATTGAACAAAGTTTTCAAGAAGCTGTGAGCATATATCCACCATGCGGCCGCCGGAAAATCATCCTCTCAGACGAGGGGAAGATGTATGGTAAGTCATCCCATATTATCATCATCATTATTATTATTATATCAATTAATTGTATTGAGCATTTTCTTGTTTTTGCCACTCGTTGTTTTGCAGTTGAAAATAATGTTGCGTATTATATGAAATAATGAATTGAACCGTGGAAGGTGAAAGAGATTCCCGTCTTTCTGTCAGTACTCGATTCGAAATGCCCGTGAGTTTTCTGGTCGAATGATGTTTTTCGAATTGTAACGATTCGAACGTGAGTTAGTTAAATTAGTAGTTAATTTCTCGAGTTGACAACTCGAGCGCGAAAAGCGCATTACTAAGGGGAAGAAAAAAGAAGGCGGCTTCCGCGTCTGGACTATCTGGAGGCTGCGTGGCGGCGTCGTTATTGCCCGGGGGTCAGTCTGCTACGTGACCGGGCCGATATTGCGAACCATTATTGTCACCATCGTCACCGCGCCACTCGGCGCCCCCTGATAAGAGCGCGGAGATGATAAGACCGCATCGGCAATAACGGCCCCCGAGCTAGGCTATGTATGGGGTATAAATTAAAATCACAATTCTCGAGACGCTCGAAAACTGAGTCAAAGAATGGTGACAATTTTCGAAAATTTTGTCAGCTTCCAAAATTGCAAATAACTCTTTTTTATTTATGAGAAAGTACAATAGATAGACGGTCAATGGGCAAAACATGCAGAGCAGGTAAAAAACTGAGATAAAAAAAAAATTGAACTCCGTAGCAAAAAACGACTACTTCAGGTTAGGTTAGGCACTTTAGAAACCTAAAAATTTTGCGCAACTGAGTATCAACCGTATAATATTCGGATTTCAAAGGTCTGCTAAACGAAAAGAATGTGACAAAAAATGTTGCCAAACAACGAGTCAGTTACAGGAGAGAGAGAGAAGTAACTAAAAAGTCTCGAACAAAAGGACCGTCAATTAAATGCACAGTACAAGGGTTTAGACAATCGAAGCCAGTGTTTCAGCAGCGACAAATCTTTCTTTTTCGTCCCTTCAGTTCTTTCTCGGCAAAAAGAAAATAACAAAGGATAACGAGGCGCGAGTAGAATGGCTTTACCATCGATCCTCGGTAAACTTGATTTGCCGGGCGTTGTGTATATAAAAGGAGCCAATAATATATAAACGATCGCTATAACCTTTTCCGGAATTAAATATCCCGGGGCAATTCACCTTTTGCCACCACCTTACCGCCATTTGTATTCCTCTTTTGTTTATCTGCACTTGTCTGTTTTTTTCTTTCCTTTTCTTCTTCTTCTTCTTCTTCTTCTTCTTCTTCCTGCTCGATATCCTGTTTCCTGTTTCCTTATGTGTTTTCTAATACTTCTTCTAGAGCCAGAATCTTGAATGACTCTACGTTTCAGCGTGTGCAACGCTGATAAATCAGCCAAGTTGCAAAACACTCGAGTCGGATTATTCGGGCGATTGGCGCGAGCTTTTACCCTTCCCCGATTTTTCAGAGGGTGCATTTTTCTTTCCCGGGGCTGAAAAGCCGGCTTTACGAACAAGCAGTGATTTTATGGCGCGCGTGTCTTGGATTTTCGACCTGATGTCTACGTCGTTATTGTTATGTTTTTCGATTTCAACTCTTTCAACTCGCATTTTTTCCTGCCACAGTTGACCTTCAAATACATATACATCATGTAGAAGAAATTTTGGTATACTAGCAACCATTCAATTGACGTTAAATTCGACATGTTTTAGGAATAAAAATAGGATAAAAATGAAAGGAAAAGCCATGTAAAAATGCATGCCCGATACAACATATTTCTCGTCATTTCTACGACCGCGAGTTATCAGCTCGAGACACGCAAATATTGAATTTTTCGGTCTAATGCTCCGGGCTTCTTGGCTGCACGAGAGAGTGAATTTTCCCCCAGAGTTCGCGCCGCATCCTGGCTCCTCCTGCAACATTCTTATCATCCCAGCGTGCGCGCATTCCATTAACGACAGGCAAAAAACCATCGCCTATTTTTTCTCATCTCATTTTTGTGTGGAAAACTTTGAATTTTTCACCACTTGAACATCATGGCCTACTAGCAGCTCCTCTTAAGGGATTCAACTTTTCGAGAATTTTCGGCAAATTCTGCGAGTCCATGCTTTCTTCTCGTTATTCGACTACTTTTACTTGACGCAAAAGGTGAATTAAATCGATACTCACGATTCTCTCTGCAATTACTATTAAATTACTGAAGTCGAGATGGTACTTGATCCGGATTTTCGCAGCAAATCCTGAGACGACGCGCATTTGAGTTGGTAGCTAGTTGATGATTTGCCAAAAGGAATTCGCGAGACCCTTCAGTTTTTTGGATTTTGACACTGCGAAGCTGTAGGTACTTGGCAGAGCTACTTGGCCTTGTAAATAGGTACTCTTCTAGATCGCGGTGTGAGTGATTTTTCATTTTTCACATTTTTTTATTCTCGCAAAAAAGTAGCAATTTTCCAATACTCTTAAGTGATGATGATTTTCGTACATCCGTAAATAATTGCATTCGTGCGCTGCAGGATATTAGGTGATTGATTGATCCTCATATTAGGATTGGAGTAATGAAATGTCATGACTAAAATGTACGAACAATTATTTTTTTTCGATATTCCCAGTCAGTTTAGTTATTAATTGGCAACTAAAATGGTTTAGAGTTTCATTGGTTAGAGTTCCCTACATGATATTGGGAGGTTCTGGGTTCGATTCGCGGCCCGGTGGATTTTTTTTTTCTCGCAAAAACCATTTTAATTGCCAATAGTAAACAAAACTGACTGGGAACATCATAAAACATGGATTTTTCTTTCTATCAACAACCTAGTGATAAAGAACCGTTTTCGATTATTATTTTTTTGGTAAAATAATGAATGTATTTCATGTTTCTGAAAAAGTTGTCAAGAGCTGTCATCTCAAGAATAAATCGCTTGATGGTTGGTTGCTGGCTATTTATTTGGAAAAAAGCCGTTCGCGAAGTATGCGAAAAATTTAGAAATATATAAAAAATGCAATTTCGTGATCGGTATTCGAACGAACTGTATAGTATAGTAGTAGCTGTTGACTGGCGTGGGTTCGCAAGTCCTTTTTCACGCGTACGAGGGATGACCATAAAGTGAGGCAGATTTCGCCAGCACTTATATTCCTTTGAGCATTGCAGAGCTGCTGCTCAATTCGACTTTTCGACTTTTCCCCGAGACTTATTGGCTTCCCCATGCACTGATGCAGGATATCCGATCCAATAATCCGATGCCGAGACCTAGTCGAAGCGTGAAATTATGGCCATTCAGCATCATTGCTATGCGCCAACTTACTGACCTCTTGGACCTAGCTAGCTGAAAATATCAAAAATTCCAAACTGAGGATTCCGAATTTTGCACCGATTATTATACGTATTAAATTTCCGGAAAATCTCCAAAAACTCGTAATGTCTAGAAATACTTTGTAACGAAAAAATGAACTTATTCAAAATTTTCCGCCGTAAATTTGAATGTCAAAGACGGTTGGTGGATGAAATAGGTTAAATCGATATATATTATCGATTCCTCGATCTATCGATTACAAAACAACAACAAATCGATTCTAACCTCAAATCTATTCAAGACATAAACATGTGCAAAAAGAAATGACAAATACAAAATTACAAGTTCACAAGTATATACACCACGGAAATTACATATGAAAGAGACAGAACAAAAATTCAAATAGCGTCAGAAAATATACAAATCGCCTAAATACCTCGTTCTAGGATGATTAGCCGAAAATCAATTTGACCTCAAACAAAATGACGCAAAATACAAAAATATATCACGCAAAATATTCCAGACAACTTTTCCTATGCGCCGAATGCCAAATTTACGTGAAATTAAACAATAAATATCAAAAAATTACACGATTACAATTAGAGCTAAAAAATGTGACCTCTCTTCTACTCACGTCAGACGACAGTTGAACAAAACCTAACCTAACATGACTAAAAGGCGCCAAACTCAAATACTAAATTCAAATGCACCGATCCCGTTACAACTTGTTCGATAAGATAAAAACCCTGCACTCTCCCTCCAAGCCCCCTGATTTTGCATAAAAACAAGTTGGGAAAATGTGAAACTTGTTTGCGGCCCGACCTGCACGAAACACGACGTTTTTTCACTAGATAAATATAATGGCCGGTTTTTCCACGGATTTTCCACGTGCGAGAATATTTCATCATCAAAGCGCCTCAGTCTTGTCCTGCTTGGCGCGAAAATTTCGGAGCACATGGATTTTCAATATTTATCTCGGCAAAACCGCGAGAGGGGGGTGTGAGTCGACGAGTGCATTTACCGTGCAGATGAACATAACAGCGGGTGACAACGGCGACGGTTCACCGCCCGTTGAATTAGAGTTTAATTAAACTGCCGCTCGCGTCAAAGCGCTCGCCACTCGAGCAAGAAGGTTGCCGCGGAGACGCGGATTATTACATTGTCCCCCGCCGCAGCCTCATGCGAATTTACGTCTTTCGCGGTCAACTCTTATTTTACTCGTAGCTTTTTGGAGAATTTTCGAGTTCCATTCCGATAATTCATCAAGTGAAGCGGCATGCACCCCTATAGTCAGGCTGCAGCACCCCCGATTTACTCCTAGATTATATTAATTATATTATGTGTGCATGGCTCCCCTGCACTCGTATCTCTAGTCTAGGCCGAATATCATGAAAATTACACCAACAAAATTCTCCAAATTTTAGGCATTTCGAGAATCAACAGTCCTCGAAATTCTCGCCACTTTTTCTCCTTTCTTTATTGCTATAACACTAATATTAAATTCTAGCGACAATCCCAAAGTTCAAAATTGAATAGGTGCTCAACATTCGAATGAATATTCATCGGAATTAAGTCAGGAATATAAATTTTCAAATCACAAAAGAATTTCCAAAGTTGCCTGCAGAGATTTGGAAAATTATGCGCGCAAGTTGCGAAAGAGACGTGCAATCAAGCTGCGAAAAAACTGTCACTGCAGTAATTAGGTCCAAAATAAGGCGTCACTTGGTGAAGTGGTGTAAAACAATGTCGATTTGCAAGGACGATTTCCGGTGAGAAGGTGCAACGTTGACGGATCGCGTTCGAGTCTCGAGTCGCGTAGATCACGTCGAGACGGCGGCGGCGGCGTCGACGGCAACAAAGCCGCCCTTTGGCCGCAAACGAGAACCGCGTCCATCGCATGCAAATCTTGCTTGCATTTCGAGCATGGAAATTGAACGGCGAGGCGAGTAAATTGTGGCCGAGCCGGAGAAATAAATTTCCCCGGCGCGCGACGCTGCCGTTGCAACGGGCATTTACGACCCAAAGCAGCTTCGTCCCGAAGCGTAAACACGATTTCTTTGCAAAAAACAAAGAAGGTGAAAGGAAAATTCATCCACCTCAGGACAATATCCGTACGCGTTGTCCGTCCAACGTCAACTTTTGTGCTGCAGGGACAGTGTTGCCAGTTTAGGGGTTTTCCCACTAAATTTAGGGTTTTTTCGGCCTGTTAGGGGGAATTCTAGGGGGACAACACTTTTAGAGGCAAGTTTAGGGGGAACAAATTTTTTTGGGGGCAAACTTAGGGAGTTGATATTTCAAGCCGTAATTCGAGTTTTCTTCGCTAAAAATTGGAGGGAGTTGGAGAAGAATTTTTTTACTCGGTCTGGTTCGATCGCAGATATTCTCACGTTGCTTCAGAGCGTTTTACGGAAATTTTCAACGATTTCGAAAATTTTCAGAAACTTGAAAAATTTTCAACGATTTAAATAACATTCCGTACGAAAATTTGTAATTTTTCGAAAATTTCCCATGTTTACCGAAATTTTATAATTTTTAAAAAATTTTTCAAATTTTCGAAAATATGGAAAATTTCATTTAATTTCTGGAAACTGTCAAAATTTTCGGAATTTGGAAAATTTACAGAAAATTGAATATTTTCGCAAATTCGCCATGGTAAGTTTTCGAATTTATCTGAATTAATCAAAATTTCTGGATTGTTTAAAATGTTTAAAAATTTTGTAAAGAAAATTGTTGAGGTTTCAAAAAATTTACGGAATGTTCATAGTTTCTGAAACATTTCATGATTTTTTGAAAGTTTTCCAAATTCATCAAAATTTCACAATTTTTCGGATATTTCCTGAATTTTCGAAAGTAACAAAGAATTCCTTATTATTTTTAAAACGGGGGGGGGGGGGGGGGGGGGGGGGCCGGGGGGGGGGGGGGGGGGGGGGGGGGGGGGGGGCGGAGCGTTGGCAACCTGGCAACACTGTGCAGGGACATAATAAAAGCCTGAAAATTCGAATTAAAAGTTTGATTACTCAAGAATGTACAATTGTTGTTCAACCTTTCAATTTTCACAATTTTAGAAATGCGTACAGCATTCGTCAAAACTTGAAGACATTTCTATAACTGCGCAGTGAGAATTGTCAAGATTTTTGGAATTTTTCGGAAATTGATGACTCGGAGACACAACAAACTTTTTGCTCGGCAAATAACTAGTGAAGTTGAAGAAGACGTCGTCGAAATAATCGGAAAATTTTTGCTTAGCCTCCGAGTCGTCAATTTGAGAAAAATGTTGAAAGTTGCTATACCGCGGAGTGAATATTATTATACAGGTTTCGAATGGTTGACAAGATGTCTATAGAATTGAGATGACGATCGAAAATTCTAATAGGGGCGCAGGGCTTGATTCAGATCATAAGAATGTCGATGACATATTAGTTTTAGAAATTTTCAAATAAAAGTCAAGTCCGCGCCCTCATTGTTAGGTTCAAAAACTTGGAAAAATGAAAAATCCAGCTCGTATCAATTCAGCATGTCGTCAATTCATCACCCACCGAATTCCACCAAAAACCAAAGCTTCCTCCAATATCGACCACGATCCTCCGTTTTGTGTGTGTATGTTTTTTTTCTCATATCTTTCCCATTTAATTTCGCGAGCCGAGAGTCCCGAGACCCGAGGCCCGCGAACGTATATTATACACGCGTTTATCGGAATAGGCGCGTCCGTGTGTCAATGCAGACTCGGCTACTGCTCCAGCTGCCGGCAACGCGATAAAGCGAGACAAACCTGTGCAACGCTCAGTGACAAAAAGCGAGGCACCGATGGAAAACACGAAGAGAAGCAAAATAGAGCGAGAGAGAAAGCAGCCGTAGTAGTAGAAGTAGTAGTAGTAGCAGCAGTAGTGGTAGCTGTTGGGGTTGCCGGCTCGGATGTAGCCGGGGTGAACTTGCCCGCTCCCCCTCCCCACGGAGGGTGGCGAAACTATGCGAAGAATGTGCAATTAGTGAACAGAGCGCGGCGCAGGGCTGGGGGGGAGGGGTTGAACAAGCCGGGGTGAGTCTACGAAGCCGGGGGTGAAATTGCTCGGCGAGGGAGGGAGGGAGGGGGTTGGTAAGGGAGTGAGGCGAAGAGGAGGACGTACGCCTCAAAGAAAATGGAAAGAAAGGAAGATGGATGGAACGGCGCCCGAGGGACGATAAGAAATGGAAGGAAGGAAGGAAGGAAGGAAGGAAGGAAGGAAGGAAGGAAGGAAAGAAGGAAAGGGTGCCGGCGATGCTGGGGGGAGGGTGAGTGGCGTCGTCACCGTGTCAGCTCGGTAACCTTACGAGAAAAGGCTGCTTTTTTTTCCCTGGAAGAGAAAGGGAAAACACGCGCGTCTTTTTATTTTTTCGGCGGGAGGAAAATTTATCCTGTCCGGCCAACTTTAATCTCGGGCGATCTTCCGGGGGTTGATGCTCGTTCGGTGGGCGGGGGGAGGTGATTCGTTTCGTATGTAGCGTGGCGTGATCAAGGGAACTAGATTAAACAAACTCGAGTTGAGTCGAGAGAGAGAGAATTAGAGATCGCGCTGCTGTTTGTTCAAGTTGAAGCCCCGATTAGAGCGGTGCTTAAACGGTGGTGGACAAGGACGTAACCAGGAATTTTGTTCGGGGGGGGGGGGGGCTAAAGTGATTTTCACTTGAAATTATTGTAATTAAATAAATTTTAAAAGTAAAGTTTTATTAGAGAGTTATAAAAATTTCCTAAATTCTCAGAATTTTCGTAAGTGTTTGGAATCGGAAATTTTTTAAAATCATCTAAACTTTGAAACTCATCGAAATAGTCGAAAATCTGGAAATATATTTAAAATGTTTCATCTAAACAAAAGTTTCCCGAAATTTACGAAACTTGTAAAATTTTGAAAATTTTGAGAATTATGAAAACTGCCTTGATTCTCAAGATTTTCGGAACTTTTTTGAATCTTTAAAATTTTGGAATTCTGGAAATTGTCGAAATATTAAAAACTTTTGAAATTCTCTAAATTTTTGAAAATCTTGAAATGTTGCCAATTATCAAGTTTCTCGAAATGTAAAATATTCGTAAAATTTTCGTAATATCAAGAATTACACAAATATTTCAAATTTTAAGAATTTTCGAAACTTTTACAAATCTCTGGAATTTACGAAAATTTTGGAATTCTCGAACTTTTAATAATTCCAGTAACTTCCAAAATCCTCAAAATACTTCACGCTTCAAAAATTATCAAAATTGTTGAAAATCTTGAAACGTTAAAAATATCACAAATTATTAAGTGTCTCGAAATGTCAGAAATTCGTAAAATTCTTGTAATTTCAAGCATTATGAAAATATTGTAAACTTCCAGAATTTTGAAAACTTTGAATTTTTTAAAATTGTTGTAATTATGAAATTTTAAAAAATTCCAATAACTTTCGAAATCCTCAAAATACTTGAAACTTTGAAAATTCTCAAAATTGTCAATAATCTTGAAATGTTGAAAATAATCCAAATTATTTAGTTTCTCGAAATGTCAGAAATTCGTAAAATTCTTCTAATTTCAAGAATTATGAAAATATTGTGAATTTCCAGAATTGTTTAACTTTCGAAATTTTCAAAATTGTTGAAATTGTGAATTTTTTCAAAATTCCAATAACTTCCGAAATTCTCAAAATACTTGAAACTTAAAAAATTCTCAAAATCGTTAAAAATCTTGAAACGTTAAAGTATTCCAAATTATTGTCTCGAAATGTCAGAAATTCGTAAAATTCTCGTAATTTTAAGAATTATGAAAATATTGTGAATTTCCATAATTTTCGAACACTTTAAAGTGTTCGATTTGGTGGACTTTTAGGATGTTGATTGGTCAACACTTGATTTCTGGTTGTCAACTACTCATGTTTACTTTCACTTTTGTTCCACTTTTTGGGAGAATGTAACCCGGGATAGAGTTGGGTGTTGGAAATAAGTCTACTTGATTAGTAATAACGGTGGTCATGGTGAGAGCAGCTAGGGGTTTTTCGGCAACTTTTTTCGAGTATTCGGGAACTTGACCATTCTCAGCATCTGCACTTTCTCAGCATAAAAATTGGCTGCAATACTTGCAAATTAATGAAAATTGAAGGCCCCCGGGTAGCAGCGCTGCTGAGTGGCTGTATGGATGCGGTGTAGGGGTGAGAATTAAACGCGAGAAACGACGACGCTCAAAGCGCAGCGCGCGAAAAAGTGAAATGAAAAGCGCGTATAATCATGCAGTATCATCACTCACCGGTGTCAATAACCAAGGACCAGTCATCAATCGCGTTCCCGACTTGGATAAATATTGAGCGGCCAAGAGAGCGCGCTCCCCGGCGAATTCAAAGGATTTTGACCCTTCGCGAACTCTTGCTCGCGCGCTCGTTTATCACGTCGGATCGTTGAAAGATTTGTGGAATTACTTGGAAAACTTTTTCTCCTTTTTTCTTTTTTTTTTCTCTCTATTCAACCTCTGCGGTTGTAATGTATCAATTAAGGTAGTTTGCATTGCGCGGTGGCACCGTGCAGTACGGTAAAGAAAAACGGCGATTTGTAATTGATTATCGAATGAGCGATTATCATTGACTGGAATTTTAACATGAGTCATGTAGTTGTCAACAGTATGATGATATATTAGATGAAATGTTGATGGAAAAGTTATGAACGTAATAATATGGCTAGAATTGATTTGTGATCGATGGAGTCATCAGTATAATAATTGTAAACATGTAAAAATGTACACAGAGAATAAGGAGGGGGGGAGGAGGAGAAGGGATTATGATATCATGAGGAGGAGGAGGAGGAGGGATGATATCATGACATTTTTCTTGTTTACTATATTATTTTGGGGTGTAGGGTAAAAATATAAACTCGAAAAACCCCAAAACCCCAAAATTTATACGATGAGCAATAAAGAATTAATGAAAGCTAGCTAATTTGGAACATTTTTTGTCGTCGACGATGAATGATAATGTTGATAATATAGTTGGCTCGAAAAGTAAATCCGCGGCGGTCGCATCAAATTGAAGAAGAAGGTAGAAAGAAAGAAATGATAAGAGGGTTGCAGCAGGGGGTATGAGTACATAATATTATAGTAGTCGGGGCGGGGGGTGGGGGGGGGGTATCCCCCTTGACGCATTAGCGAAGACGGCCTATAATCCTTGTAAGCTCTGCTAAGCGCGAGAGGGTGGTTGCACGTACCTCGTACGTACGTAGAAAGTAAGGGCAAGTGACGGAAATAAGGTGGCCGAGTCTGCTGCGAGGTGTTTAGGTCGAGGTTGTGGCGAGGAAGAGGGGGTTGAGTTCGTTGGGTTGAGCGGAATGAGCACCCCCAGCAGTTGCCCCAGTGCATACTCTGCGCATTGGGAGGAAAATATCCGAGATTCCAGGGGAACCGCGTGATGACTCAATTTCGCCAAGACCGTTGAATGGCTCGCCATGAACTACACCTCCCTACAGTAGCTTCGTATTGCGCTTCATCATCTCTGTTGTTTTACAAGGCCAAGACGACCATTATTCGAGGGGTATCGCGTGTAGTAATTATGTCGAGGAATATCGGCGAAAAGAGAGGCAGAGCCAATAAAGGTCCATTGCGTATATAGGCTTAATTCACAATTTTCTGCGAGTGAGTTATCAATCCGAAGTAACTCAGATGGTTAGAGCACCCGACATGAAATTGGGAGGTCCTGGGTTCGATTCCCGGCTCGGTGGATTTTTTTATCGCAAAAAAGATTTTAATTGATAATTAAAACAAAAACTGATTGGGAACATCAAAAAACATGGATTTTTCTTTTGATTCACGATGTTGGTTCGTGTAATACGGGTGTACATATTTATTATTCTGATATAAGGACATAGCCGTTAACTAAATCGGTACGGCTGTAATGGGGAGTTTTTAAAACATATTAAAGCAAATTTAAATTTCCGTCAATTTCAACGTCAATTTCTTAGACACCTAGAAACTTTGTGGTTGTACGAAAAAATTTGTTTCTTCAGTATTTTGAAATAAAGATTTGATTGTTGCAATTGTTTGTTTAGTTTTTGAGTTCTTATTGATCGACTGGTACGATTAATTTGATAAAAATTAATTACCCTTCATCTCTTGCACGTGACAACGTCGTAAGCCCACCTCGATTATTCCAGCTGATAAGATTCGATCCTGCCGGCTAAATGTTGAGAATAAAATTGTGGCTTCAGTTCCGATGTGCAACGATGAAAGACTTGTAATTTCGTGATGATGACGATGATGATGATGACGATGATGTGTGTGATCGATCCGTTTTATTAGTCTGGCTAAGTGCGATTTGCTCGGCTGTTTGAAATCGCTGCAGTCCACCCGGAAATACAAGTGTTTTTAGCGAAATCGAGGTAAATTAATGTGACGGCGTAGGAGGAATAAGCGCGAGGTGGCAACTCTGGGAAGGGACTGGGGAGGATGAGGAGGAGGAGGAGGAGGAGGAAGAGGAGGGAGGGTGTATCATCATCTTGGCTGGCATCGTTCCTTATCGAAGCCGGCGCTTGGCTCTGCTTGGCTCTGCTTGGCTCTGCTTGGCTAGCTCGTTACTCGAGTTGAGAATGATAATGGCCCTCCTTGTTAAATTGAGCATCAGCTAAGTGATTTACGTTGATTGCCCGTCGCCCGCGACGTATCGAGCGCACGTATCCGACATCGGGTCTCGCGTCTCGCGCGCGCCCTTCGCCTCGAGAGCTAAGCTGCTGGGCAAAGCCTGGCTCCTCGGATCCTTTGCTGCTTATTTTCGTTGTTCACCAGCATTCACATCAATTTACATCCGCGCGACTTCTGCATGACGACCCATCGATTATTATTATTATCATTATTATTATTAGGGTTAACAACTTTTGGTTGAAGAAATTTTCTTCGACTCACCAACATCTGGCCCGCATTCTTAATGCATACTTACAAGGAGAGCTACCCGTCCCAGAGTGGTTGGTTGAAGTACTTATTTGAGTACCTTGATTGAAGTTTGATTTTAGTTGAAGTACCTTATTATTATTATTATTATTATTATTATTATTATTATTATTATTATTATTATTATTATTATTATTAT
>JAPYZK010009928.1:0-12011 GCA_030522785.1 Platygaster equestris | reverse complement strand
GTTCACATAAATGCCACTTTTTGTTCCATTTCACCTGTGTTACACAGCGTTTGACTGATGGTTTTCGTTGAAACCCGAAAGTAATTGAGTTTCGTGGTAATGCTTTTTTGCTGAATAATTAGAGGCTGTAGTTACGTAATAAAAAACGTTGCAGAAGTGGCTGGGGATTAATTCGTTATTTTGTCACTTCGCGGTTGAAAAGATTCGCGACTGAAAATTGTTTTGCGTTTTTTTCAGTTGGAAAATCATGAATATACATGTTAAAAAATGAATTCGTATTTTTTTGTAGAAATCACCCAAAACCTTGAAAAATTCAACAATTTCTATACAATTTTATATACTTGTGTGAGGTTGAAAAAAGAAGATATAATTTTTTGAACTTTCAATTCCGGATTTCAGATTCGTATGATGATTTCGATTTTCGATTTGCATTAAAAATTTGAATTTCGAGAAATGATTGTTGAGTTCGAAAACAGTGAGATTTTGTAATTATGAAAATTTTCTAGATTTTTGGAGAGTTTCGAAAGTTGAAAAGTTCAGAAGCTCAGAAGTTTCGAAATTTTGAGAAGTCTCGAAGTATTGGAATTTCGAAGGTTTTGAAGTTTCCGAATTTCGACGAATTTAAGAAATCCTCAAATTTAGGAGAATTCCGAAGGTTTCAAGTTGTGTAATTTCGAATTCTTGGAATTATGAAAATTTTAGAATTTTTAAGTCCTGGATTTTCGAAGTTTCGACGAATTTGGATGAATTTTGAAGTTCTGAAGTTTTAGAAACGTGAGAATTGAGAAAGACAGGAAATTTTGGAAATCATAAAGTTTTTAAGTTCCGAAATTTCCAAGTTTTCGAGAATTTTGAAGTGTTTCAAAACTTCATAAGTTCAGAAGCTTAGAAGTTTCGAAATTTTCGAAAGTGTATAATTTTGAAGTTTTTATATATTCAGAAGTCTCAAAGTTGTGAAATTTCCAAGTTTTGAAGTTTTGGAATCTTGACGAATTCAATAAATATTCAATTATCAAGTTTTGGAGCGTTTTGAAGTTTAAAAATTGTGTGGTTTCGGAATTTTTGGAATTATGAAAATTTTAGAATTTATCAGTCCGGATTTTCGAAGTTTTGACGAATTTGGATGAATTTTGAAGTTTTGAAGGTTTAGAAACGTGAGAATTGAGGAAACTATGGAATTTTGGAGTGTTGAAGAATCATAAAGTTTGGAAGTTATCAAATTTTGAAGTTGTCGGAAATTTTGAAGAGTTTCGAAACTCTAAAAATTCAGACGCTTAAAAATTTCGAAATTTTCGAAGGTGTGGAATTTTGAAGTTTTTACATTTTCAGAAGTCTCAAAGTTTCAAAATTTCGAAGTTTTGAAGCACTGGAATCTTGACAAATTCAATAAATTATCATTTCGAAGTTTTAAAGTTGTGTAGTTTCGAAACTTTTGGAATTCTGAAAATTTTCGAATTTTTCAGTTCCGGATTTTCGATGTTTTGACAAATTTGAATGGATTCTGAAGTTGTGAAGGTTTAGAAACGTGGAAATTGAGAAATTCATGAAATTCTGGAGTGTTGAAGAATTATCAAGTTTTGAGTTTACGAAATTTTTAAGTGTTCGAGAATTTTCAAGAGTTTCGAAACTTTGAAAGTTCAGAAGCTGAGAAGTTTCGAAATTTCCGTAGGTGTAAAATTTTAAATTTTTAAATTTTTACAAGTCTCAAATTGCGAAAATTCGAAGTTTTGGAATCTTGACGAATTTGATAAATTATCAAGTGTTGAAGCATTTTGAAGTTTCAAAATTGTTTAGTTTCGGAATTTTTGGAATTCTGGAAATTTTGGAATTTTTCACTTTCAGATTTTCGATGTTTCGACGAATTTGAATGAATTCGTAAGCTGTAAAGGTTTAGAAACGTGAGAATTGAGATAGTTATGGAATTTTTGAGTGTTGAAGAATCATAAAGTTTTTAAGTTATGAAATTTTCAAGTTTTCGAGAATTTTGAAAAGTTTCGAAAATTCAAAATTTCAGAAGCTGAGAAGTTTCGAAATTCTTGAGAGTGTAGAATTTTGAAGTTTTCCAATTTTGATAAGTTTTAAACTTATGAACCATCGAAGTTTTTAACTTTTGGAATCTTTACGAATTCAATAAATTATCAAGTTTTGGAGCATTTTGAATTTTTGAAGTTGGCTAATTTCGAAACCTTTGGAATTCTGGAAATTTTGGAATTTTGTAGTTCTGGATTTTCGATGTTTTGACGAATTTGGGTGAATTTTGGAGCTGTAAAGTTTCAGAAACGTCAAAATTGAGAAAGTTATGCAACTTTGGAGTGTTGAAGAATCATAAAGTTTTTGAGTTACGAAATTTTTAAGTTTTCGAAAATTTTGTAGAGGTTTGGAACTTTAAAAGTCCAGAAGCTGAGAAGTTTCGAAATTTTTTAAGATGTAGAATTTTTAAGTTTTGAAATTTCGAGAAGTTTTATATTTTCCAAATTTATAAGTTTTGGAATCTTGACGAATTTGATGAATTATCAAGTTTTGAAGCATTTCGAAGTTTTGAAGTTGGGTAATTTCGGAATTTTTGGAATTGAGAAAATTTCGGATTTCTCCAGTCCTGGATTTTCGAAGTTTTGACGAATTTGGATAAATTTTTAAGTTGAAAAAGCTTAGAAACGTAAGAATTGAAGAAGTTATGGAATTTTGGAGTATTGAAGAATTATCACGTTTTGAAGTTACGAAATTTTGAAGATTTCGGGAATTTTGAAAAGTTTCGGAACTTCAAAAGTTCTGAAGCTGAGAAGTTTCGAAATTTCCGAAGGTGTAGAATTTAGAATTTTGAAATTTTGAGAAATCTTGGACTTTAGAAAGTCTGAAATTTTTAAGTATTGGAATTTTGACGAAATCAATAAATTATTAAGTTGTGAAGCATTTTGGAGTGTCAAACATGTGTAGTTACGGAATTTTTGGGATTCTGGAAATGGAGGAATTTTTCAGTTCCGTTTTTATTAAGTTTTGACAAATTTGGATGAATTTTGAAGTTGAAAACGTTTAGAAACGCGGGAATTGAGGAAATTACGGAATTTTGGAGTGTTGAAGAATCATAACGTTTCAAAATTACGAAATTTTGAAGTTTCCGAGAATTTAGAATAGTTTCAAAAGTTTAAAAGTTCAGAAGCTTAGAAATTCCGAAATTTTTGAAGGTGTAGAATTTTAGAATTTTAGAATTTTTCAGTTCTCAATTTTCGAAGTTTTGACAAATCTGGATGAATTTTGAAGTTGTAAAGTTTCAGAAACGTGGGAATTGAGAAAGTTTTTGATTTTTGAAGTGTTGAAGAACGATAAAATTTTGAAGTTACGAAATTGCGAAGTTTTGGAGAATTTTGAAGAGTTCCGAAATTCTGAAAGTTCAGAAGCTTAGAAGTTCCGAAATTTACGACGGTGTAGAATTTTGAAGTTTTTGAATTCGCACAAGTCTCAAATTTTTAAAAGTTCAAAGTTTTGAAATGTTGGGATCTTAACGAATTCGATAAATTATTAAGTTTCGGAGCATTCTGGAGTTTCGAAGTTGTGTAGTTTCAAAATTTTTGAAGTTCTGGAACTTTTGGCATTTTTCAGTTCTAAATTTTCGAAGTTACAAAGTTATAACGAATTTGGATGAACTCTGAAGTTGAAAAAGTTTGAACCTGTGAGAATTCACCGAGTTATGGAATTTTTAAGTGTTAAAAAACCATAAAGTTCCGCACTTTTCGAATGTCTGAAGTTACGGAATTTTGAAATTTTCAATCATTCTCAAGAGTTAAAAAACATCAAGGTAATAATTCGCGTGCATCTCAAATTCCCTCGTTTTTCCGAACATCACTCAAAACCTCACAAAATACACTGAAAATAGAGAATTACGAAGATTCTGGAAAAAAAATGCTATTTCCCGGGAGAAAAAGAAAAAATTGATTCTCACCTCGTAAAATAGCCAGGCCGAAAATAGCACTTGAAATGCGTTATAATAAATGAGGACATTCTGTAGTTTTAAGGGTTTCCTATTTTCCATGAATTTTGGTCCCAGAACCTTGACGGTGTAGACGTAGGAAAGGCAGATGAAGAGCGTCGGAAATGGCGAACTCATTAGGAACCAGTTGGTTGTGCGTTGATCTGTCGAGAAAAGAAAAAACATCGTAGGATAAACAATTTTCGAATCTAATGCCATATAACAGTGTTCAAAATAACCCGATAAGTGTGCTTCAAATACAGTCAACATCCGCGATTAGTCTCTCCATACAGTCGAATCTCGATAAATGTCCTTTCAATACAGGTAACTGACGCAATTCGTCCTTTCAATAAAGTCAAAAGTGGATATAGACCCTTGATATACGTCTTTTTAATACAGTAGACCCTCGATAAATGCCTTTCCATCCATTGAATAGGTTCAATTCGGTAATACCTGTCAGATTCAACTGTATAAAACGGCGAATAACGATAGTTTACTGTATTTAAAGCACACTAATCGACAGTTGACCGTAATTGAAGGACAGTTATGGAGAGTCTGCAGTATTTGAAGAAATAAAGCAGCACTGACAACACATGTCCTTAAAATACAGTCGAATCTGTGTATATGTCCTCCGAATACAGTCACTTTTCGATTCAAGTCCTTCAAATACTTTAAGCTGGAAGTATGAATCCTCCGAATACAGTCAAATTTCGAAAATCGTGCTTCAAACACAGTAAACTCCCGCTATTAGTCTTTTTAGTACAGTTAAATATTAATGAAGACTCGACGTAAGTTCATTAAATACAACAGACCCCCGATTAATGTCATTCATCTTTCACATATCTTATGTTGGGTCATGCTATCGAGATTTGACTGAATTAAAAGACCTATATAACGGGAGTTCATTGTATTTAAAGCGCATTAATCGAGGTTTGACCGTACTTGGAGGACAGTTATGGAGAGTCTACTGTATTTGAAGAAATGAAGCAGCATTGACAATACATATATTTGAAATACAGTTGAATCTGTGTATATGTCAACTTTCGAGAATCTCGCTTCAAATACAGTAAACTCCCGCTATTAGTCTTTTAATTACAGTCAAAGATTAACGGAGACTCGACGTAAGTTCATTGAATACAGTAGACCCCCGATTAATTTCATTCGTTTTTCAAATATGTCATGTTGGCTTATGTTATCGATATTTGACCGAATTGAAATACTGATAGCGGAACTCACTGTATTTTAATGACACTTATCGAGAGTTGACTGTCTATGAATAACGTTTATCGAGAGTCTACAGTATTCAAAGGGCAATTATTAGGGGTCTACTGTATTCGAAGAAATAATAGCAAGAGTTGACTGTTCTTTCATGACAGTAAACTTTCTTCTTAATAGCGAATTCTCGGTATGAGTCCTTTAAATACAGTGAAATCTCGATGAGTGTCCATTAAACACAGTAACATTCCGATAATTGTCATGGAAATACATTCGAATCTTGGTAATTGACCGTCAAATGCAGTAACATCCTGATAATTGTCGTTCAAATTCGAATCTCGATAGTTGTCTGCCAAATACATAATACTGTGGTGGTGTTAGTGTAGGGGCGTGCCGGGGGCGGTGGTCGGGGGGATAGAGGGGGGTGGGTGGGTTGGGTGGGGGGGGGGGGGGGGGGGGGGGGGGGGGGGGGGGGGGGGGGATTCTCGTTTTTTCAATTGTATACAGAGATAAAAATGATAATTCTTGAACTTGTTCAATCACTATTTTTGAACTATTGAAGTCTGACTAACATTCGACAGAAAATCATTATTACACTCGTCGCGAAACGTACCATTTCCCCTCTACTCGGATCTTTATAATATTAGATACAGCCTTTATAAAAATCCTCACAAAAAATCCAGAAACTCCTCAACGAATTCAAATTTTTTATGTGGTGGCGTTACATAAATTTGTAATCTCCATCAGCTAACTTTATAAAATCGATAAAAATTTGAAACCTTTTCACGGTTCTCCACAATTTTCGTTTCATGTGGATACCGCAGGAATGAGATTCACTTTTCACAGCAATGAAAGGAAAAGTCGTCCCTTGGGGAATTAACGGTCCCGAGGAAAGTGGCGTTACGGTAAACCGGGACGATTCTGTGCAGCATTGTCCTGGCTCGAGGACGAGCAGAGCGAGGGATACCGGTTCAATTAATTATCACGATCAACCCGAGGCCGGGCAACACGCATTCTCCGATGCGTTTGACAAGGTCGTGAGTCGGGATTTTCTTCTTCTCCGCTCGCGCCTCGTTAATCTTCGAAGTGTGCTGCACTTCGAAGTACTTAAACGCGGCAATATCGAGTTTCGTAACGTTTCCCGGTCGTTTTTGCAAGACAATTAAGGGATTCTATCGAATGCCGTGGACTTTGGTGTATTTCGCAACTAGTGCAGTAATAACGTTTTTTAGACGTACTTTTTCTCGTGCACGAAATGTGTAGGCAAAATACTGCATTCAGTTGATATTTATCAATGGCACCATTTTTCGGAAAGTTTTGAGAATTTTTAAATATATAACGTGATTGTTAGAATTTGAACTAGCTTTGAGAATTTTTTGAAATTTCAAACTTCAGAGATTTTATAGAATTTTTAAAATTTCGAGAATGTCTCAAATTTTGAAAATTTGCACGATGACCAGAATTTGTAATTTTCCAGTGACTTTTTGAAATCTTCAATATTTCTGAAACTTGAGAAAATTTCGAAAGTTCTATAAATTCCAAGAATTTTTAGAATTTCCAATTTGTATAAATTTTCGTAATTAACAAATTTACGCATTTTTTGTTATTTTTGGAATTGCGAGAATGTCCAAAATTTTTGAAATTTTCACAATGAACGAAATTAGAAAAGTTTTCAAACTTTTTATAATCTCTAATATTTATGAAACTTTACGGAACTTCGAAAATTCCAAAAATTCTTACAATTCTGATTTTTCAAATATTTTTGAAATTCTAAGAATTTACGGAATTTTTGTGATTCTCAAAATTTCCTACATTCTTTATATTGCCACAAATTTCTAAAATTCGCAACAATACCTCAAATTTCTGAATTTTTCAACATTTTTCGAAATTTTAAGAATTTTGATGATTTTACAAGATTGTCTAAATTTTATGTACTTGAATAATTCTCAAAAGGTCTGTAATTTTTCAGATTTCCGCAATTTTCAAAATTTCATACATACTGGAAATTACCACAAATTCATAAAATTCTCAACAATACCGAAAATTTCCTATATTACTAAAAATTTTCGAAATTTGCAGAATTTTTGGAATTATTATAAGATTTTATATTGAACTTTCCAAAATTGAAATATTTTCCAGAATTGCCATAATGATACGAATTTTTTTCGAGAAATTGTCAAAAGTCATAAAATTTCAAAAATTCTTATTGTTATCAATATTATTATCAATATAATATCAAAATTTGCGGAGTTTTGAGATTGTTGACCTAAATTTTTTGAATTCCCGTGATTTTCAGAATTGCTGAAACTGTCAGAATTTTTGGAAATATAACAAGGTTTTGAAAATTTTATATACTTAAGAAATTCATGAACATTTCAAAATTTTCAAAATGACAAAAATTTTTGAATTTTCGAGAATTTCCAAAATTCATCAAATTTGAGACAATTTTATAATTATTATCAAAATTTTCAGACTTTTTGAACTTCTGGAAATCTCGAAAATATCCGAAAATTTCGTATATTTCCTAAAATTATTCTAATTTCCAGTTTTTCGAAAATTTTCCAAATTCTCAATATTCCTAAAATCCAGAAAATTTTCGTAATTTTGGAACTTTCCTGCACCCCCAAAATTACCAAAAATTTCCAAAATGTTCAACATCATTGAAAATTTCCGAAAATTAGTAAAATTTGTCAAAATTATCCACATTTTTGAAAATTTCGAAAATTTCCAAATATTTTCGAAACTTCCAAAATTTCCGTAATTTTGAAATTCACTACATGTTCAAAATTACCAACAATTTCCGAAATTCTCAACATTCAAAATGTCCAAAATGTTTCGGAACTCCCAAAATCATCAAAATTTTTGATAACTCTATAATTGTCGAAATTGCCAAAGTTGTCGAATATTCCAACAAATCTTCAAAATTTTCAAAAAAGTAAGCAAACTTTTCGCGTCGATGAATAATATTATATTACATTCTTCGAGTTGAAAAAGCGACGAATTTAAAAAAACGCACTTTTCAAACGTCTGTAATATATATATTTTTGAAAATTTTGATTAATTTTTTTCAGTTTTCCCACACAATTTTGGCGGCAGTTGAAATGTTTTTTGCGAAAAAAATAGCAGTTTTTACAAAATATGTTTGGCGTGCGTAGAAAAATCGGTCACTCTTCACACACAAAACAGCGAAAAAATCTCTCACTTTCTCGAGAACCCTAGAAAAAGTGAACACACTCAATCCGCACTAAAAAAATCTGCGAGCCGTGAGATAGGGTACAACGTCCTGCTGAAAGACACCAAGGACATATTTATTACACATATCGCAGAACTTTGTAGGAATGCGCCCGCTCTGCCCACGTTTCATATATCTCGTTTCGTTCATCTTTCTTCTCCTCCCGTCTAAATTAATATGCAGGGCCCAATATTTCGCCAAACATATTTTTTCTACACGATTCACATTGGAAATACCAGTTTCGCGTTCAAAAAGGGACCGATTTATGAACAGTGGATAAAATGGAACGTCTGAATAAGACAAGTCGGAACTCGACAATTTAATAATATTTTTGGCAATTGGATAAATATTCCGAAATAAGTTCTAATTCTCAAAAAATGTACAAGTTTGGATATTTTCGGCAAGAAATTTCGAAATTTTGAGATTAAATTGGAAGATTTCTAAGTTTTACATCGAAAAAGTATGATGTTCATCAACACATAGAATGATCGGAAATCGGAAAATAACAACGAAAGTTTCATCAAAAATATCGAAAATTTATACTGACAATTTTAGAATCTCGGCAAATTTAAGAAAAACATTCAGTCAATGTCAAAATTGTTGAAAAACATGAAAAATTTTAGAATATTGAAAATATTTATCGGTAAAAATTTGGAAATTCACCAGTTCAAACGACGCGAATTTACACGCTCAAATTAAGTCAGTTGCGAATACAAATTTAATAATTACGAAACTTCGGAACTGAATCAAAATTTTGTAACAGTATCAAATTCTGAGAGTGAAACAAAACATTTCTAGACATTCTTTATCAAAAATTAAGAACGAAATCAAAATTTAGAAACAGAATAAAAATTCAAAAATACAAATTAAATCGGAAAAAATGTACAAGTCGAAAACATGTAATTTTCTTAACTCGAATCGCAAAATGACTTAAACTACGGCGGGTGAGAATAACTTCAGAAAACTCAGAGAATTCCGAAATGAATTCAATATTTTTCGAACAAAGATCGATATTTCGAAATAGAACCGAAATTTTGGAACACTGTCAAATTTTTTAATCAAAATACAAATTCCGAAAAATTACTTATCGACATTCAGGGAAAAAAACGAAATTGAAAAAAAAAAATCTACGAGTCGAAAAAAATACAATTTTATACATTCGGATCGAAAAATGACTCAAATTATGCCAAGTAGATATGAAAAATTGAAACTGGATGATTCTGAAATTTCGGAACATAATTAAAATTTCAGAAAAAAATGAAAATTCAAAAGTACAAACTAAATCGGAAAAAATGTCCAAGTCAAAAAAATGCAATTTTGCAACTTCGAATCGGTAAATGACTTACATAATGGCGAATAAAAATAACTTCAGAAAACTCAAAGAATTCCGAAAAAAATTAATATTTTCCAAAAAAAGTTCCTTGTTTCGAAATAAAACCGAAAGTTTGTAACACTATCAAATTTTTTAAACAAAATAAATATAGTAAAAATGAAAAGTTGAAACTGGATAATTCTGAAATTTCGGAACATGAATAAAATTTCAGAAAAAAAAAAAAAATTCGGAATTGAACGAAATAAAACTTCAAAAGTAGAAAAACATGCAATTACCTGCATGTTTGTCCAGCATCTCGTGGAACCTGTCCACGTACTGCATTACGATAGACATTGTTTCCGAGATGAAACCCTGAAAAGGGTCCTGCTTTTCCGGAATACTTGATTAACTTCCGTGACGGTATCGGAAATTATTCGGCCTGCAACACAAAAACAGACAAAGATAATCATTAGTAAATACAGAATTCAACAAATACGATAAATAATACAATACGGAATTAAAAAGTTATGAAGTTTTGGAATTGTAAAATTTGTGAAAATTTTGAGTATTCCGAAAATGTAGAAGTTTATAAAAGCTTAGATATTCTTGAAAATTCTAAAATGCTCAAAATTTTAAGAACACTGCAAATTTTTTAAGTCATGGAAAAAATTAGGAAAAGTATTTCAGAACAGTTATTACAGAAATATTGCATATCTGAAATTTTCAAATTTCTTCGACATTCGCTAAAATCCGAAATTCCGTAACATTTTTCAAAAAAGCAGATATCCACGAGTATCGAAAAAATATGGTGTTATTTCGAAGTTTCAGCTTCTTTATAATTGTGGAAAATCTTGGATTTTCTCAATAAATCAAGAAAAAACTTCGGAAGTTCCGGCATTTTGAACGTTTGAAAAATTATGAAATTTTGCAGTTTTGGAAGTTATGTAATTCCCAGGTTTTTGAGGATTCTTAATGTTTTCACGTTCAGAAGCTTGGAAGTCTCAAAATTTTGGAAATTTTTGCATTTCTAAGTTTTGACATTGAAGACGTTTGAAAGCTTGAATTACTTCGTAAATTCTGAAATTTCTAAGTTTTGAAGACTTTAGAAGTTATACTGTGTTTAAAGTTCGAATATTTCCAAGTTTCTGAATTGTGAATTTGTGAAAATTTGGAATAATCCATAAAATTTCGCCTCGGCTACGCTTTGACCGCAAAAATTGCCGCGTCGTGAAAAAGCGGCATAAGTTGTTAGAAAATCTTGGATATTTGCAAAAATTTCAAATCCTGAAAGTTTTTGGAACACTTCAAACTTTCCAAGTCTTCGGAATAATGAGAAAAAGTAATTCAATTCAATTGAAATAATACTTCATTTTGGGAATTTTCAAATTTTTTCAACATTCTTTAATACCCGAATTACGTAAAATTTTATTGGAAAAGCAGATTTTTGCAAAAATCTGGGAAATTTGATATTATCTCAAAATTTCAATATGTTTGGATTACCATAACTAATCACCACCGAAAACTTTTGGAAAAGTTCTGGAATTTTCTTTTGAAAAATCATGAAACTTTGCAGTTTTGGAAGTTATAGAATTTTTGAGTGTTCAAGAGTTTCAAAAATTTTTCAGTTCAGAAGTCTCAAAATTCCCGAAGGTTTTGGATTTTTAAGTTCCGAAATTGAAAAAGTTTTGGAGCTTTGGAAATTTCATGAATTCTGGAACTTCCAAGTTTCGAAAAATTAAGAAGTTTCTCAAGTTCGAAAACTTTGTAGTTCAGAAATCGTATAATTGGTAGAAATTTTGAATGATCCGAAAATTTTAAAGTTTAGGAAATCTCAGATAATTGCAGAAATTTCAAAATGTTCAACATTTCAGAAACATTGCAAATTTTTCAAGTCCTCGAAAAGATCGGAATGAGTATTTCAGAACTATCGCAAAAATACTACATTTCTTTGCGGAAAATTGTTAATACTCGCAAAAATCCAAAATTTCGTCACCTTTTTTTGAAAAATCAGATTATTGCGAAAATCGGAAGAAATTTGGTATTACGTAAAAATTTCAACACGTTTCTGAATGTGAAAGGTCTCACATTTTGATATTTCCACATTTTATTCCATGAATTCTGGGATCTTCAAGTTCTGCAGAATGGGAACGTTTGAAAGAGAACGTTTCAAAATCTTGAATTTTCGGAAGTGTGAAATCTGTGAGAATTTTGAGTCGTCCAAACATTTAAAAGTTTGGAAAATCTTCGATGTTCGCAAAAATTCCAAAATGTCCAACATTTTGGGAAGT